>JAZHYW010022458.1:0-22922 GCA_037355805.1 Ixodes ricinus
TCTCACAAGTTTTAAAGAATGCCGGGAATTTATTCGGAGTCTCAAGATATTTTTTCTTCATTCGTCACTCGATATGTAAAAACAGTAAAAAAACTCCGCAGGAGCGTTGTACAGGTTGACATTCAAAAGTTAACGTGCTTTTTTTCCAATCTTGCCGACCTTACGACCTACTTTCGAAAGCGCATTTCACGCATATTGAAAGACAAAAATATAAAAGGAGACAATTGGCAGCAGTGATAAATCATATGTTTGTTCAGCGGTGAGTGTCTAACGGTTGGGAAGATGGGCAGCTGAGCGTACCGGTCGACGCTCACCTCGACACCGCCGAAGAGTGCGATCGTACACTTTCGGCATGGAGACGCGGCATCTCGACGTATGTTCGGAGGAGTCATTACGACGATCGTATTGAAATCATCCAGCGTCATGTGCCGGTGTCTGCCGATCTCCTTGGCAGTCCTTTCTATCTTCTGCGGCGGAGCGAGTCCGTCAAAGCGCAAAGAAGATCCACCAACAGATCCCGATGCTTGTATGGACATTGCAAGTACACGTATTTTTCTCTGTGTGTTTGCTAATGTCTGCTGTGTACGTATGTACTACGTGTACGTGTTTGCGCAAGTTTGTCTTTTAAATGAAACTCGAAGTTCTGCCTCACAGCACTGCCGTATATATATAGTTAATGTTACGAGGTGCGGCCCTGACATGCTTATCCGTCGTGAAGCAATTCCCAAACTCGGTGCCTCATTGCTCGTATTTAATCCGTTCACCCTTATGGTGCAACCCCACCCCTGGTTAGTGTGGTTCTGAACCAACAGATTGCGATGTGATCGCCTTCCAGACGTGTACATCAATGCAAGAAATCGTGTGTGGTGGTGCTTTAATACAGTGTGATATTTGTCTGTATCCTGCAGTTAACATCACTGGTCCATTCGCTTACTTTTCTCTGCGCGAGATTTATGTGGAACGCGCACGGCTGCACCAGTTCTCGTGCAAGGGGCGGTTGCCTACCTCTAGTGCCACTAAATAAGGCTTCAGAGTAACAACACTTATTCATCTTGTAGCTTAAAATTATGGTTGCCAGTTATCTGAAGCCTTTTCTAAAATAATAGGACACGCTCGTCCTCCACAAATGTTTAATCAGTTCGCGACAGTGCAAAGCAATATTACATGAACTTCCTAACACCGAATCTAATGCTGAAGAACTCGCACTCTTTTAATCATGTTGATCGGCAGTTCGTCTGCTCTGCATAAGCACCAAGCTAGATGGCGAAGCCCAGAATAATATCGAAGGACAGAGTGCCTATACTCTAAGCGTAGCTCATTTAATGGCTCTAGCCAATTCCACCTACGCTCTGAGGTTACGTCTCAATCAGATGTGGTCCGAACAAAACGCGCAAATCGTCCTGAGCTTATGGCAGACACATGCACCACAAAACAACCGACGCGTTGAAAAATATAAAATTGCTTGTGCTCAATTACCACACTGGGAATTTCGAAAGTCAATTCCACATATTTCATTGGGGTCAGATTTATATGACGGACCGGCCCTATTGACGCGCATGTGATGGCTCTTTATGAATTTTCAGGGAAATGTGATGACGTGATATACAAGCGGAAAATTCTCAATTTCTCAAAAAAAAGAGGGGGGAGGCGTGCCCCCCCCCCCTTTCCTCCCTCCTGGGAAACGTTTGGGACGTCTCTTTGAAAGAGACGTCCCAAATGTGTGTAATCCCCTTGATAACGTAGGATAAGCATGCTGACGGCATGATACCTAAACAAATGTCTGCCTTTGTGACCCTTTACTTTAGCTGTTATTGCATTTGTGATCAGTGAATTCCGTGGTTCAAGCGCACTGACCGTAATGAATTGTTTCAACGTTTGGGAAGGCAAAACTTGGGGCTTACCAGACGTATTATGTCGTCTACTTCCGGAGGCTGCAGGTCCGCTAGAGGTGCCACTGTCGCCAGTCGCAACTACTTCCAATGGCTTTCGAAGGCATTTCCAGTACTAGCCTTTTTTTTATTCGTAAAATGTGCCACACGGCATAATATGGGGGGGGGGGGGTTCAAAGAAAGGAGTGCAGTCCAGCGTCGTGCAGGAACTGCAGGAGCGACTTGCAGTACTTGTCGTCATTCACCCATTGGGTGTAGTTATCGTGTGGGTGACCCTTTAGTCCGGCCTCGCTAAGTATCTTCTCACGGGTGGTCTTGGTCCCGGAGCAGAGCCACAGCAGATGATGAGCATCCGCCGTAGCCACAGGGGCCGGACACTTAGGGCAGGTTCCCGGGTCGGCAGGTGTGTGTCCCCAGGTCCAGGTAACGGAAGGTGTTAGGGCCGCCCCAGCCCGAAGCCTCCGGAGAGAAACTTCCTCCACCCGGGAAAGGTTACGGGGAAGGGAGCAGACACACGGAGGGATTAAAGCGCGTGTGTCCCGTCTGAGGAGGTTTTCTGGGCTATGAGGTCCGGACCGGGGATCAGAAGGGAGGGAAGCGGGTGGGAGGTCAAGTAAGGGCTGAGTGTGGTGGGCATGGTGGTCAGCCAAGAGGTTTGAATGGTTCTGGCTATGCCCCTGCACCCAGTGAACTTTTATGTTGATGGTTGTCTTCTGGTGTAGTGTGTGTATCTGCTGACATATTTGTAGCGTCTGGGTAACTTGTTTTAGATGCTTAATTGAATTTAGCGAGTCAGTGTATATGTGAGCTTCCTTGATGTCTGGCAGACTGATGACAGCTTTGATCGCGTCGTGTATGGCTTGTAGCTCTAGTAACAAGGAGTCTGGCGTGTCCGACTTGTAGTTACAGGTGGCTTGAATCCCGGGGTGTGATGGGCTCACGAAGGCGACTCGTCCTCCCCGCGGCAGAACTGCCGCGTCCGTGTAGACCACGCATTGGCCCTGAGGAATGCTGGTTTCAGGGGTTGGAGCTGGCTGGTCGCTTCGGCGAAGCTTCGTTGTCTTGTTAGTGGTGATATTGGTATAACACCACGGTGGGATGTCGTCCAGTGTCGCAGTCAGGGGAGGCCCTCCGTAGAAGTAGGAATGAAGAGCTGCTGCCGGCCGGATTGTGCTTGCGTTTGAGTATTCTTGCTTGTTCGCGCTGGTTCACCAGCTCCGTGAGCAGTATTGAGCTGAGCGTGCTCTTGCAGAGTTTGGAATCGGGGTAAGACCGAGGGAGTGCCGTGGTTGCTTTCATGGCGTCTCTATTGACCACCTCAAGTCTTACCCATTGTTGAGAGGTCAGTCGTTGGAACTGGCAGCCTGGTAGACTTGAGGTGGTCGGAGATAGAGACGCCATGAGAGCAGCCACGGCGCTCCCTCGTCGCACCCCGACTCCCAACTCTGCAAGAGCATACGCCTCGGCACAATACTGTCACGGAGCTGGTGAACCAGCGCGAGCATAGAAAGAATACTCAAACGCAAGCACAATCCGGCCGGCAGCTGTCTCTTCATTCCTAGTTCTACGGAGGGCCTCCCTGACTGCACTGGACGACGATCCCACCGTGGTGTTATACCAATATAACCACTGAACAAGACAGCAAGCGTCTCCGAAGCGACCAGCCCAGCAGCGCCAGCTCGAACAATGCGTGGTCCACTCGGACGCGGCGAGTTCTGCCGCTGGGAGGACGAAGTCGGCTTCGTGAGCCCATCTCACCCCGGGACTTAAGCCACCTGTAACTGCCAGTCGGACACGCCTGCCTCCTTGTTAAGCTGCAAGCCGCGCACGACGCGATCAAAGCTGTTGTCAGTCTGTCAGACATCAAGGAAGCTCACATATACGCCTGACTCGCTAAATTCAACTGAAAGCATCTTGAGACAAGTTACCCAGACGCTACAAATGTGTCAGCAGATGCACATGCTACACCAAAAGACTGGCCATCAGACATAAAAGTTCACTGGAGTGCAGGGGCATAGCTGGGAGCCATTCAAACCTCTTTGGCTGACCGCCATGCCCAACACACTCGGCCCTTACATGCACCTCCCGCCCGCTCCCCTTTCTTTGATCCCCGGTCCGGACCTCATGGAGCAGGAAGGCCTCCTCGGACGGGACACACGCGCTTTAATCCCCTCCGTGTGTCTGCTCCCTTCCCCGTAGCCTTTCCTGGAGTGGAGGAAGTTTCTCTCCGGAGAGACTTCGGGCTGGGGCGGCTGCAACACCTTCCGTTACCTGGACCTGGGGACACACGCCTGCCGACCCGGGAACCCGCCGTAAGTGTCCGGGCCCCTGTGGCCACGGCGGATGCTCATCATCTGCTGTGGCTCCTGCTCCGGGATTAAGACCACCCGTGAGAAGGCGCTTAGCGAGGCCGGCCTAAAGGGTCACCCACGCGACAACTACACCCAATCTATCGAGAAGTACTGCAAGTCGCTCCTGCAGTTCCTGCACGGCACTGAGACTCTTTGAACCCTTTTGTATTGTACGGGGTATTTGTTACAGTAAGGCTAGTGCTGGAAATGCCTTCGAAAGCCGATTGGAAGTAGGTTGCGACTGGCGACAGTGGCACCTCTAGCGGACCTGCAGCCTCCGGAAGTAGACGACATATTACGTCTGGTAAGCCCCAAGTTTTGTTTTCCCAAACGTTGTAACAACTCGATTACGGTCAGTGCGCTGGGCTCCACGGAATTCACTGATCACAATTGCAATAACAGCTAAGGGTCACAAGAAGCAGACGATCTGTTTAGGTATCATGCCGTCAGCATGCTTATCCTACGTTATCAAGTGGAATTACACACATTTGGGATGTCTTTCATGACGTCCCAAACGTTTCGTGAGGAGGAAAGGGGAGGCACGCCTCCCCCCCTTTTTTTTCGAGAAATTGAGAGTTCTCCGCCTGTATATCGCGTCATCACGATTTTCCTGAGAATTCATAGAGAGCCGTACGCATGCACGTCAAAAGGGCCGGTCTGTCATCGTAAATCTGACCCCAATGAAATATGTGGAGCTGACTTTCGAAAATTCCCGGTGTGGTAGTGAGAGCGCGAGGCAATTTTATATTTTTCAACGCGTCGGTATGTTGTTGTGCATGTGTCTCGCTACAAGCTCAAACGATTGGTCTGCGTCTTGTTCTGACCACATTTTGATTGAGAATGCATAACCTCAGAGCGTATAGGCGTGGTTGGCTAGGAGACCATTAAAATGAGCTACAGCTTAGATGCATAAGGCACTCTGTTCTTCGATATTATTCTGGGGCCTCGAACCATCTAGCTTGGTGCTTATGCAGAGCAGACGCATCTGCCGATCGACATGATTAAAGAGTGCGACTTCTTCAGCTATTATGATCCGGTGTTAGGAAGTTCATGGCTATTGCTTTGCACTGTCGCGAACTGATTAAACATTTGCGGAGGAACGGAAAAGCGTGTCCCTCTTGATCTCAGAAAAGGCTTCAGATAACTGGCAACCATAATTCTTAAGCGACAAGGGGAATAGATGTCGCTACTCTGAACCCTGATCTAGTGGCACTAGAGGGTTGGCAACCGCCCCCCCTTGCACGAGAACTGGTTCGCAGCCATGCGCGTTCCACATAAATCTCAAGCGCGGAGAAAAGTAAGCGAATGGACCAGTGATGTTAGCCGCAGGATATAGAAAAATATCACGCTGCATTAAGCTACCGCCACACGCGGTTTCTTGCGATTGATATACACGTCTGGAAGGCGATCCCATCGCCATCTGTTGGTTCAGAATCACGCTAACCAGGGAGTGGGGTTGCACCTTAAGTGCGAACGGATTAAAATTCTGAGCAGGAAAACTAAGTTTGGGAAGTTGCGTCACGACGTGATAAGATGTCGGGCCGCTCCTTCGTAACAGTAACTATATATATATGGTAGAGCTGTGAGGCAGAGCACTTGGAGTTTCATTTAAAAGACAAATCTGCGCAACTACGCGCACGTAGTACGTATGCACAACGCAGACATTAACAAACGCACAGAGAAAAATGCGATGTACTTGCAATGTCCATGCAAGCATCGGGATCTGTCGGTGGATCTTCTTTTCGCTTGGACGGACTCGCTTCTCGTCGCCGAGGATAGAGAGGACTCGCCAAGGAGATCGGCAGACACCGGGCATGACGCTGGACGATTTCAATGCGATCGCTCGAGATGACTCGCTCGAAGATACGCGTCGAGATGTTGCGTCTCCATGCCGAAAGTGTGCGATCGCGCTCTTCAGCGGTGTCGAAGAGTGAGCGTCGACCGGTTCGTCAGCCGTCTATCTCCCCAACCGTTAGACACTCACCGCTGAACAAGCATATGATTTATCACTGCTGCCAATTGTCTCCTTTTATTTTGTGTCTTTCTGTCAAGGGTGAAATGCGCTTTCGAAAGTAGGTCGTGGAGGTCGGCAAGATTGGAAAAAAAAGCACGAAACTTTTGAATGTCAACCTGTACAACGTCCTGCGGGTTTTTTTACTGTTTTTACATATCGAGTGACGAATGAAGAAAAAATATTTTGAGACCCGAGGCAAATTCCCGGCATTGCTTTAAAACTTGTGAGAAGCTTCGCAGACAGACTTGCACACGTTACTGAAAAATAGTGAGGAATTACATTTACAATTACTCAAGGCTAAATTGTAATTTATTACAACTACAACTACCCTCCCATAAAAGTAAGTGACCGTTACCCCCAAAAGTAATCCGTTACTTTCTGTGTTGCTACTTTCGAAGTTATTTTCCTCAGTTAAGAAACAAAGGAAAGGGGGGTTATTCAAGCATATTGTTGCCGCCTGTTCCATGTACTGACCTTGAGTATTTTGAGCAGCAGCTGTCGTGCACAGCATATTCTGTGGGTGACGCTGAACACCCCTTTGAATTGAGGCACTGGATGGAGTGCCGTTTCATCGAACGCCGTTTCATCGAATAAATGGACGTTTCATCGAACGCCGTTTCATCGAACGCCGTTCCATCGAATCGCTGACGGCTGCTTCATCGAATGTTCTTTATATGAGAAGTGTGAAAGATGCTGCTTTTGTTCCCGGATCGAGATGCATTTTCGTGTCATTCACCCGTTTCATCGTCAGGTTGTTCAATGTCCAAAGTTGTAGCTGGCTGTACAGGCTATATTGATACAAGTAACCCCATGAGGATATTTGTATCGATTTTTATGTTTGTTTCACATATCATGCTTACCCTGTTCACCTCCTCTGTATTACCCGATGGGCCTTGAGGGTACTGTAACAAATAAACAAAAAGTCGCACTCCCTGCAAGAGCGCACTCCAACTCATGGAGGCCAGAAGGCGGCTTAGAGTTCTGCGCGGGCGCAGCTGGCTCTGGCCATGTGAGCCTCACTAGCTCTCATGTCTTTCTATTGATACTTTACTGCCCGAAGACTTGCAGTATGCTAAAGCTGAGGTGCTATTTATGAAACTACAGCGAAACATTGTTGTTTTTTTTTAGTTCTAAGACTCAATGAAGTCAAAAGTAAGTACGCCTCTTACCAGATTTTTGTCGAGGCCTTCGGGGCAATCAATGTGTCCTGCGTCGGCCGCTGCCATTTCAAATGATGAGCAATGTGCTTTCAAAAAAGCCCCCGCAGCCATGCTCCGTCGGTTCTCGCAAAAAAGGTGGACACTTCTCGTTGTTTGCCGCTATGGCCTTTCTTCTGGCGAGGCGGCTCAGGAACTCAGCATCGCCTCCAGCTTGTCTCTCCATCGGTTCATGCTCTGCGGCGAGGCAAGCAGGCAAACTTCCAGGACCCGGAGCAGATCGTGCCTGGCGCTCGGCTCAGGACGGCGATTCGGCCGAGCCTGGCGTTCGATGAGACGGTCGATGAGCGGCGTTCGATGAAACGGCAGTCGATGAAACGGTGTTCGACGAAGCGGCGTTACGATGAGACGGTATCTGATGAAACGGCTTCGATGATGGCGGCGTTCGACGTTACGGCGCTCGATGAAATGCGGTCCCATCACGGAACAGGTCGAGCCTCGCCATTGGACGTGCTGATATCAGAAGGTGCCTACTATTTAGATCTAAGTAATCGAGAATCACAACAACAACAGGACACTACATAACAACAATTACTCAGGAACGCCGGTTAAACAAGGGAACTGTAAAACGCACGTTTGGCCGCGTGAACGCTCTCATTGATGCCGTTCCGGGTAACGCACGGAGCACGATCCTGATCAGAACCGGCTGATGTCTCCCGGCAGACGTCCGCCATTGCCCTGGGCAAGCGAAGAACTGCAGAACTAGGAGTTGCAAGCCGGGCTCTGGCAATAACGCGCGGTTTCACTCCTCCTCGTCTAGAAGATTAAGTCTCCATACAATTGCCGTCATAGTTTGTACAGAAAGTATCGGCTTGAGATGAAGATGTCGTCTGCTGTAAACATGAGCGAAGGAAAGGAAGACTCATTACCATTTTCGAAGGCAAGCTCGCAAAAAGCTGATCAGCTCCAAAGGGTGTAAGCCGAGCTGGATGCAGATAGCCTCATTGGAATTCACAAATAAAGATGAGCCTAACCTTGTAGTCGGACTACAGAAAAAGTAAGTAGCTTTTAAGACAGGGTACAAATAAGGTGAAAGAAGCTGAAAAAATACATCCTATTTTCTAAGAGAAGATGATAAGTGTCACCTATGTAACGAGGATGCTGGACAACACTCTTCATACACACTTTACCTGTTTTAGTGGATTTTAAGGTGAACAGGCGTTGTCATCGTTGTGAGCATTATGAGCATGGTCTAAGTACAATGGCTGAGAAGGTCATACGCTGAATCCTGACAAAAGCCGACTGGACAAAAGCTCGCGGATGACGCTGCACGTGACAAGTGCTCGACACGCACTTGCACAGACCGGACAAAGCTCACCCATTTCTTCACAGACCCGGATACAAAGTCTACCACGAGAAAATTCCCTGCCATTGTCTTGGCATGCGAGTGCCACTAACTGGTTATGCACGTGACACAAAAGGCAACGATAAGTCAGATCTGATCATGTGCACGGTTACTGATCTGAATGTTTACAAGCTTATTTATCGGATTGGTTAAGAGCGAATGCAGTCGATCTAGCTAGGCCCGGCAGTTCTTGTTAGATCGCGATGCGCGGCGCAGTCCCTCGCAGATATTTCTCAAGACGACTCTGCGGGCGCTAGAGCCGCTTCTCACGCTTGCTGTGAGGCTATCTCCGGGCTATTGATGTCATGCAGGCAACGAGCGCCTGATTTGCCAGGGCATGTGTACTAGCCCAAGACGCTTGGATGGGCGTGGCCGACGAGCTCTGGAACCCCGGTACTCCATCCTTCGCAGGTGTTGTTCATCTGGTCTTTATCTTGAAGATGGCGTCGACATATTCACCGTACCGAGGGAAACCCGGTCGTCGTCGGCAGCGTCAGGCGAAGGAAGAATTCGCTGCCAGGATGCCGCCGCGCAGATGAAACAGAAGACACAACGCAAGCGGCCGTTGACATACGTGCAATCAAAATAGTCCGGCATGGTAGCCGATGTCACCGGCAGACTTTTCCCTGGTGGTTAGGTTCTGTGGAACAAGCTGTGGCGTGGAAGGAACGCGAGCCTATCTGAAATCCCGAACAGTTTTCTAAATTGGTCACCTGCCTTGTACTTTTGCAAAAGACCCAACTCCCGTTCTTTCAAAGTATTTTTAAAAATTCGCAACTCAATGGTGGATGGGGTACAAGTTCTCCTAAAAATGGTCCAATGTCCATCGCGTCCACACTTGATTTAAGCCCGTTTCGCCCGGGTAGCGAAAAAATCGAGGTGAGCTTGCCGGGTTTGTCAAAAACGGGTGAGCTTTTGTCCGGGTCTATCAAAAAGGGTGCTTTTGTCCAGAGCTTTGTCCGGTGAGCTTCGTCCGGTGAGCTTTTGTCCGGCTACCAGTTAATTCTTGTTCACGTACACTTAGCGCGTCTGAGCCTTCTGAAGAGCGCATACAATCACTTGCGTGACTTCTCGCCGCCTTCGATCGTACAAAAAAAAAGAAAAAAACACACACACTAAAAAGCGGATATAATTTTGCCCCCCTTTTTTGTTTTTGTATTTGTACAAATGTTTAAAATTAATACTAATATGAAAACGACCCTTTGGAAGGGGGGAGGGGGGGGAGGCTGTTCCAGAAAAAAATGTAACGGATTGCAAGGAATCCGTTGCGTCAAAAATAGAGAATTACTTTAAAATTACTCTAGAAAATATGCAATTATTCCGTTACTAATTACACGATAATGAAGCGATTACAAGTACTTGCTGTTACATTTGTAACGGATTACGTACAAGTCTCATAATGCGCTATCATATATATAGCATAATATATATATATATATATATATATATATATATATATATATTGGAACAGCACCTGCTGATGAAAAGAAGGCACTCGAGAGAAATATGTTCATAAATATTTGCCCTTAAGAGCTATCTCAGAGGCAATTTTTTTAGATCCTTCACGACCCGTGGTTGTCGAAGGATGCCAAAAAAATGGTCTCAAGAAACGTTTCGGGCCTGGTAGGCTCTTCGTCAGTCGAAAAAGACAACTTCGTTTTCCTTTTCTTTCAATTAGAGAAAAACGGCCGCAAAGAAGAAGAAGTAATTGGAAAAATGCTTACCGTTTAGCGGGTACCTACTCAAGTAAATTCTCGCTTAAAAGTTTAATATATCCCGATAAAAAAGCAGTAAATATTATTCAAGTAGTTGAATATAATATTATTATTATCACAAGACCAGTTTTTGGGACATGTGGTTGGACATAATCCAACTATACCTGGTGTCATGTGAAGCCAATGAGAGGCTCAATGTTAAGCGTTTGCTCGTGTCAAATTAAACAATGAAGCGAGAAAAAAAAAAAAAAACGCAACAGTGCGGCACCGGTTAGAAGATCTCAATTAAATGTCCATAAAAAACGATGGCAATGACCCTTTCGAACTGTTAAGGCCCTTCGGTTCTAAAGTATTAAATTTATAAATAAATTCAGATTCTTTATTTTTTCGATCTCTGGTGGTTCGAAAGCCCCCTGAAGTATAATAAAAGTAAAATCAGAAAGTCCGTTATGTCCCGCGGAGTTTAAGTGACGAGAAACTGGTCCGGCAACGTGATTACGTATGTGACTTTTATGTAAATTCATGCGTTTTCTTATGCTTGTTTTAGTTTCCCCTATGTATTGAATTAGGCATTTTTTACATTGAATCAAATAAATAACATTTTCCGAATTACAGTCAAATGTACCATTTATTTTCCAATTAAAGTTATTTGCTGTGCTACGAATAGAGTTAGCTATTATTATATCAGCACATAAACTACATTGGGTATTATTGCATTTTACACAACCAAGAGGGACCAGGCTACGTCCGATGGAGTTTCGGGACTGTCTAAAAAAATCCAATAAATTACGTGGTCTCCTAAACGCTATACCAGGTGGTCGAGGGATAACAGCTTTTAAAGCAGTGTCGAGGTGTAAAATATTCATGTGTCGTCTAAGAATATTGTTTATGTTTGGAAGTTTTGACTGGTAAGGTAAGATTAGCCGTAATTCGTGGTTATTTCGTTTCGGTCGCTCTACTAAACACGCGTTCCGAGAGATCGCTCGACTTTTTGATATTGAATTATTTATTAACGGTAAGGGGTATCCACGGTTGATGAAATCCTCTCCTAGTGCTCTAGCTTTTATCTCAAAATCCTTATTTTCTGAACATAAGCGTCTTAATCGTAGCATCTGGCTGTACGGTATACCTTTTTGTTTTGTATTGGATGACAGCTTTTATAATGTAAAAATTGACGTCTATCTGTAGGTTTTCGATATAAAGTTGTTTTCAAACCATTTTCAGTAAGTCTTATCTTAATATCCAGAAACTCTATTTCTGTATCGGAGTATTTATATGTAAATTTAATATGAGGATTAAAATTGTTTGCAAAATTAATAAATTCAAAGAGTTTATCTTCTCCGTTATTCCAAATTATAAATATGTCGTCGAGAAAACGTTTATAAAAAAGGGGTTTATACGGAAAGGAGTTAAGTAGCCGCTCCTCTAAAGACATCATATATATATTTGCATAGGAGGGAGAGAAACGTGATCCCATTGCAGCGCCGTGTATTTGTAAATAGTGCTCATTCATAAATGTGAAGTTATTAAGCTCTAATGCTAAGTGCATAAAAATATTTAGGACGCTTTTACTAACCGTGAGGTCGTTTTCGTTAACAATATTGAGAACTGCTTGGATACCTTCATCATGCGGTATATTAGTGTAAAGAGATACTACGTCCATTGTCACCAGCAATGTACTATTAGCCCTAAAATCTATCTGGATGTCATTAATCAAATTGAGAAAATGGGAAGAGTCTTTACGTAGGACGGGGCACCGGCTGCAGTACTTTTAATTTGTTCGTCAATCAAGTCTGAAATGTTCTCTGTATTTGTACCTATTCCAGAAATAATTGGTCTACCTGGGTGGTTTTGTTTGTGTACTTTCATTAACATATAGAACTGTCCTGGTCTCGGATTTTCTTGAATGAGATATCTAGAAATATTTTTCTCTATTTTTTTATTATCAACTAGGAAGTTTAATTCTTTTTTATTGTCTCTCGAAACTTAAGTGTTGGATCATAATCTAGTTTTTTATAGAATTTAGTATCGTTCAGTTGTTTCATTGCTTCCGATATAGATTCTAGGCCTGGAGACGGTTGCCATCGTGGGAACCTCCATTATTAAGTATTTGCACACTCTTGTTATTTTTAACGGTAGTGGCCTGACGGTAGTTTCAAAGTCTGGTGGTGTAATTTCGGATTTTTTTCTATAGTAGACAGGCTCCCCAGTCACGTCAATTCTATTTTTTTACAGATCGGGTCAAATGACATTTGCCGTTTACCGCCTTTCCAGTGCGCCATTTTATTTAATAACCTTATTTTACACATTCGGCAAAAACGACCGGACGTGACTATAATTATCTCTAGCGTCCCTCCCCGGTTGGAGGATAATTTTAGGCCCCGTGGACCAGGCTACATACGATGGATTAACGAAAAAATCTTTGAATTAAACTTTTTTCTGAGGGAGTTTTCTTTTATTTACGAAAATGTAGTATTCTTAAATCATCGCTCTTTTTTTGAGACCCCTCAGCGTTTTTTGTCTTTCGATGGGTTACACCTAAGTAGGGAGGGTATAGCTGAATTGGCCAACCATTTCAAAGATTTTTTAGTTAACCACTTGCTTTGCAAGTGTCCCTTTACACCTAGGTCCCCTGAATTTGAAGATGTTGCCCAAGGGAGGAGGGTACCTAGTGGGCAGGTTTCAGGGGTGTTCCTCTTTCGGTGGGCACATCTTCGGATTCCGTTCTATTATCGTTGCCGGAGTCATTCCCACAACTTTCGCGGCAAAGTGTGAGCGATGGCTCCGCACGAAATAGAAATCCCTTAGCGGGTCGTTTTCGACGCGCCCCACAAAATAAACGTCGACGTTCGTCGGATTCAAATTGACTCCCACAGGCTTTTCTCCAACCCTTTTTTAATCTTCGCGTTTGTTTTGATAAATTAATTAGATTTGAATTTCATAAACTATTTTTGCAAAACTGCCGCACACAAAAAAAGATTCCAAAGGGTTTTTATAACACATATACAGCTCCAACCATACAGTTGTCCCATGTAAATGTACAAACATGGGATTGCGCCATTTTTACGTTTAGAATGTCTTTACTAGACATTACCATACAGCAGTCAATCGAAAACATTCGTACTTTAGAGTCCCAGATCGACAATATTTTAATAACTTCCCCTGGTTTGCCGTTAATAATAATAAAAGAATTACTATATTACATACATAAAAAGGAGCGAGAAGTCACTAATACTAAACAACGTAAGGCACTTAGAGATAATGTACTCTTAGATTTTTTCTCGCCTTTAATAGAAAAATGGAAAAACGTTTTTTCACGCCTAATTAATAGAACACAGCATGCTAACACATGTAACTCAGAACATTCTACAGAAATGGGTGGAGAAAAGTCCGAAATATTCAATTATTCTTCCTATGTACTTTCTAAACACGAAGAGTTAGTTCTTAAGAAAGGATTAAAGTTTTGCCCGACTCCTCGCAACAATAGTGATGATTTCGATTTGCACAAAGGATTAAATGAATTTGCACGGCAATTGCACTGTAAGGTTTTTTTCAAAGGAGCTCCTTATCAAGAGCCTTTATATAAACATAAATCTTTTTGGACTCCACCGTTAAATAAACAAAATGTTAATGTCATAAAATACATAGAGGCGGTCCAGAAAGATGTTTTATCGGCTTATAAAAAACAAAGACCACTTAAAAATAATTTAAGTTATAAAGAAAGACAATGCTTAAAAAACCTCACTGATAACAGAGATATCATAATAGCCCAGGCTGACAAAGGGGAGGTATATGTATAGTTAACACAGCCGACTATATATCGGAAGCAATGAAACAACTGAACGATACTAAATTCTATAAAAAACTAGATTATGATCCAACACTTAAGTTTCGAGAGACAATAAAAAAAGAATTAAACTTCCTAGTTGATAATAAAAAAATAGAGAAAAATATTTCTAGATATCTCATTCAAGAAAATCCGAGACCAGGACAGTTCTATATGTTAATGAAAGTACACAAACAAAACCACCCAGGTAGACCAATTATTTCTGGAATAGGTACAAATACAGAGAACATTTCAGACTTTATTGACGAACAAATTAAAAGTACTGCAGCCGGTGCCCCGTCCTACGTAAAAGACTCCTCCCATTTTCTCAATTTGATTAATGACATCCAGATAGATTTTAGGGCTAATAGTACATTGCTGGTGACAATGGACGTAGTATCTCTTTACACTAATATACCGCATGATGAAGGTATCCAAGCAGTTCTCAATATTGTTAACGAAAACGACCTCACGGTTAGTAAAAGCGTCCTAAATATTTTTATGCACTTAGCATTAGAGCTTAATAACTTCACATTTATGAATGAGCACTATTTACAAATACACGGCGCTGCAATGGGATCACGTTTCTCTCCCTCCTATGCAAATATATATATGATGTCTTTAGAGGAGCGGCTACTTAACTCCTTTCCGTATAAACCCCTTTTTTATAAACGTTTTCTCGACGACATATTTATAATTTGGAATAACGGAGAAGATAAACTCTTTGAATTTATTAATTTTGCAAACAATTTTAATCCTCATATTAAATTTACATATAAATACTCCGATACAGAAATAGAGTTTCTGGATATTAAGATAAGGCTTACTGAAAATGGTTTGAAAACAACTTTATATCGAAAACCTACAGATAGACGTCAATTTTTACATTATAAAAGCTGTCATCCAATACAAAACAAAAAAGGTATACCGTACAGCCAGATGCTACGATTAAGACGCTTATGTTCAGAAAATAAGGATTTTGAGATAAAAGCTAGAGCACTAGGAGAGGATTTCATCAACCGTGGATACCCCTTACCGTTAATAAATAATTCAATATCAAAAAGTCGAGCGATCTCTCGGAACGCGTGTTTAGTAGAGCGACCGAAACGAAATAACCACGAATTACGGCTAATCTTACCTTACCAGTCAAAACTTCCAAACATAAACAATATTCTTAGACGACACATGAATATTTTACACCTCGACACTGCTTTAAAAGCTGTTATCCCTCGACCACCTGGTATAGCGTTTAGGAGACCACGTAATTTATTGGATTTTTTTAGACAGTCCCGAAACTCCATCGGACGTAGCCTGGTCCCTCTTGGTTGTGTAAAATGCAATAATACCCAATGTAGTTTATGTGCTGATATAATAATAGCTAACTCTATTCGTAGCACAGCAAATAACTTTAATTGGAAAATAAATGGTACATTTGACTGTAATTCGGAAAATGTTATTTATTTGATTCAATGTAAAAAATGCCTAATTCAATACATAGGGGAAACTAAAACAAGCATAAGAAAACGCATGAATTTACATAAAAGTCACATACGTAATCACGTTGCCGGACCAGTTTCTCGTCACTTAAACTCCGCGGGACATAACGGACTTTCTGATTTTACTTTTATTATACTTCAGGGGGGCTTTCGAACCACCAGAGATCGAAAAAATAAAGAATCTGAATTTATTTATAAATTTAATACTTTAGAACCGAAGGGCCTTAACAGTTCGAAAGGGTCATTGCCATCGTTTTTTATGGACATTTAATTGAGATCTTCTAACCGGTGCCGCACTGTTGCGTTTTTTTTTTTTTTTCTCGCTTCATTGTTTAATTTGACACGAGCAAACGCTTAACATTGAGCCTCTCATTGGCTTCACATGACACCAGGTATAGTTGGATTATGTCCAACCACATGTCCCAAAAACTGGTCTTGTGATAATAATAATATTATATTCAACTACTTGAATAATATTTACTGCTTTTTTATCGGGATATATTAAACTTTTAAGCGAGAATTTACTTGAGTAGGTACCCGCTAAACGGTAAGCATTTTTCCAATTACTTCTTCTTCTTTGCGGCCGTTTTTTCTCTAATTGAAAGAAAAGGAAAACGAAGTTGTCTTTTTTGACTGACGAAGAGCCTACCAGGCCCGAAACGTTTCTTGAGACCATTTTTTTGGCATCCTTCGACAACCATCTCTTAAAGGGCAAATATTTTGTATATATATATATATATATATATATATATATATTATATATAAACAGGGAAGAATAAAACTTTTGGTGAAAACAGCAACAACTGACGATTTATTCTTCAACGTTTCGGCCGGAGTCCGGCCTTCGTCAGGAAGAACTTTCACAGATGAACGCAGGTGGTATTTATATAATGCTATGGTCGAGTCCGAGTTTCAAAAGCGGCGGGATGACGGTTGGAGTTTCCAAAAAAGTCTAGAAAGAGTTCGGGATGGGCAAACGTTTACACAATGCTACGGTCGGGTCCCCATTTCGGCGGGGTGACGGTTGGAGCTTTCGTGAGAGCGAAGCGTGTGCAGGTCTCATCCGGGTGAAGAAGCTTGACGGTCGGATAAGACCTGCCCGGATAAGACCGGCCCACGCTTCCTCTCATGAAAGCTCCAACCGTCACCCCGCCGAAATTTGGACCCGACCGTAGCATTGTGTAAACGTTTGCCCATCCGGAACTCTTTCTACACTTTTGGAAACTCCAACCGTCATCCCGCCGTTTTTGAAACCTAGACTCGACCATAGCATTGTATGAATACCACCCGCGTTTATCTGTACAAGTTCTTCCTGACGAAGGCAGGACTCCGGCCGAAACGTCGAAGAATAAATCGTTCGTTGTTACGGTTTTCACCGAAGGTTTTTTCTTCCCAGTTTATACCCACGCCTTCGGCCTCCCGCCACCATGCCCTTTGTTTATATATATATATATATATATATATATATATATATATATATATATATATATATATATATATATATATATATATATATATATATATATATATATATATATATATATATATATATATATATATATATATATATGAAATATAATCCCCTCCTGATGTAACGTAAGCTGCGCAGCAGTCTATTCACCCTCCGAGCAAGCTAGAATGCCAGACGCAGCTGAGCCTTCTTTTTCTCACTGCGATCGATACTCATATTGATCCGGACTCCCGAAATTGGAAGGGACTCTGTCAACATAGCGGTCATTTTGTTTTCAGTTGTCCTCCTTTTATTTTATTTTCATAGTGTAAATAGTGTTTTGTGCCATTAATCCCTACGCGATGGAGGCGCGTAATGCAAACCGCAAACGTTTCTCGTCTAGTGTCTGGTCACCCTAAAGCGCGTGTAGAAACTTTAGCTGCGCCGAAGGAAAGGCTTAAGAGCATACGGCACGGCGAAACAAGTATAACGAAATGCGGCAAGCAATGGACCGTTTACAATGGCTGTTGCGTGGCCACAAGAAGGCGTTTAGCGAAACGACCCCAACACCAGTCTCGATTTGGAACACATTTCCAGAGATTTAGACATACGAAAGCAAATGTATAATCACGAGAGATAAAAGGCACTCATAAAATGGGCAGAGAGACTATATGCTCTGTATCACTCAAAGTCTGACCGCAGCCGGCACTACGTTCCTATGACGCCAATCATGCAGCGCCAAAAATGCATCGTCATGCCGTTCATCGCCTTTACGCATCTTCGGTCACAGAATAAGCCAGGCTCGCACTGTGAATGCGGTGACGGTTATAAAATTGCAGAGGAGAAGCAAATGATCTTAGAAGGGCGAAAGGAGGAATCCTACTTTTGACTTTTAATATCTAGGATGGGTGGCGCAAGATACCGCCCGTTATAAAGGCTACAGACGTTAGCATCCATCCGTTCATACGGTGCTTTCCTGCGCTTTTTGTGTATGTGTGTTTGATTGGTTTAGCCTGTGATGGCAGTCCCCAAAGACAACGGGCGCCATGACGAGGCAATTTTTTCGGCGCTTCTCGATTGGGTGCATCCGTTTCTGGTGACGGCTGTTGTCGAACTTACAGTGACGCGGTGTGCATGGTGCCTTCTCGGCACATCAAAAGAACAGGTGCAGTCTTAAAAGATTCGTGCGTCCTTTTTCCAGCAGCTCATTCCAACAGCCGGTAATGACTTGGCTCGGAGCGTGCTTGTTGAATTGCGAAACCATAAAATGAGTTTTCTCGCCAAAAAAAAGAAGAAAGTTTGAGATTTGACATGAACCGCGATGTTCACAAACTCATGTAATGCTCAGTCTTGCATTCTGAATTTAATGTTATATTCTTCTATAGGGTGTCACAAAAGAAAATTTACACGGTCTTTTTACCGCAAAATAAACTAGGCATCGCCGAACGCTCATTCTCCGCCCAAATGTAGCGCTAGAGGTCACAACCAGATGCCAATGTTTCAGCCCGATCCGATAACTTAATCAAAGTTATAAGTGATTTTCTGAAAATTTCAATGGGAAAATGGCAGCCGATGGAGTTTTCAAACACATGGGGCTCTATGGCACCAGAAACCTATAACGGGCAAAAATGGGCTCCATTTTCCCATTGAAATTTTCAGAAAATCTCTCATAACTTTTCAGATAATCCCTCATAGCGTCCAAGGCAATTTCGGAGAGATCTGGAAAATACCAAGTAAAGGCGAGGAAACATTTGTCGAGGCAAAGCTCACCACCAAGTTCGCAGCGGTTGGGAGCCGTGGCATTGGAGGATTTAACTCGGTAGCGTAGGCTCTGAACAAAGGCGAATATTTCAAAACTTTTTTCAGCTAAACGTGATCTCAAAAGCATTCCAAAGACTACGGGTGCTATCGAGCCGGCAAGTTTGTGGACGGAAAAAACAACACGTTTCGCATGTCTGTGTGAATATTCTTCAATATAACCACAACTACAAAGCATGGGCGTGCACTTCGAACACTCGCACTCGGGCGTGCACATGCGCACGCGCACACATTCCGGTGCTTACTCTCTGCGGCACTTTCATCGAGAACGCGAGATCGGCGCTTCTTCGCAATCTTCTTTATAAGGTTATTGACAGTAAAAGTCAACAACATTTACCACTCGGGATAGTGTTCCAAATGAGCACTCTCTACCATATAATTTTTGTTTACGTATTTTATTTTTTGCATTCTATCTAAAAATAAAATTAGAAAACGGAAGAACGCGGCAATCAAGTTGTTTTCGCTTACAGTGTCGTTTAACGTTTAGGCACACAATTTCGTATTCTATGGAAAGTTTGTAATACAAAAATTTAGTATTCAGATGTGGAAAGAACCTGTCTAGGTGATAAGTAAAAAACGTACAAAATAAATCAAGGACCCGAGCTTCAAGTGAAGTAAATATTATCAGAAAATCGAGAGTGGCGTGATCGGGAAGAAATGACAAGACGTTCAAAGCGTGCCAACAAAACATATTCTGATCTTGTCCAGCAATAACTAAACGAAAAGAAAAATGGTGGTCCGCTGAGTGATGATAAATCTCCGCGGCCACAGTAATTAAAGCATCGCAAAAATAAAAGGGGCGCTTATAAAAGGTCCTTGTCAAAGTTCGTGACAACGCTCTGGCCATCGTTCGTCATAATTGTAGCCGGGGAGCTGTCACGCGGAAACTGTCAATTAATCGGTTCCCCCGGGGCGAATATCATTACCCTACTTTCTTAAACCCTGAACATTACGCAACATCCCACACAAACATGTAAATTTCAGTCACCGCTAGCAAAGGCGTATCGACTTTTCTTAGTTCATTTTTCATCCATCCTTCGCGTCTTTTTTTTACATGTCAATTTTGTTTTGTGGCCGGAAAGGCGCCTGGTCTTGCACGAAGGGTGTATTCAGCAACTATGAATGGGAAATAACCCATGAGAAAAGAAAATATCGACACATACTAGAAAAACGAGCATTACGCAAGAAAAAAAACATTTGACTCTGGCAGTCGAAGAGAGCAATAGAACCAGAAAGTATTCGGGCTACGTGTTCGTTCCGAAGGCCATCGTTTGGTTCCTGAAATGCGTACCTATTTGTACTCTCTGACAAGTAACTTTCCCTTTATTATTCAAGATTGAAGGAATGTGTTCGTCTACAAAAATTTATCAGAAAGCTCGATATTTAAGTCTATTCTATTTCAATAGTTTTGTGGTACGTGCAGTTGCATGTCGAACTGGTATCTGGCAGTGAACATGTACTTTTTAGCAGCCGTGCTTCATAAGGTGTCCTCCGAAATAAATTGTTTTTATTTTCATTTATTTGTCGAATATGTAGAAGTACTAATAGTTTATTTTCTTACATGAGTGGAATTTTAGAGCAGCTGCGAAACGTTCTTAGTGTAAGGGGGTTATGGTGGGCACTAATGTTTGATTTTATCTTCACCAGATTCCAATTCAATAGTTATCGCTCTAGAAAGTTCATTTTAATTATTAATTTCATAATTTTGAAAGTTAGAAATGTATTTTGCTATATGAAATCACAAATATTTAGACTTTTGTCCTAATTTTGTTTTACTGTCTTTCAAATTACTTCATTGTATAATATGTTTATGATTTTATTATACATAAGGACAACACTTATTTTAAAAATATAATAATATTTGGGCTATGTTTATGGCTGACCGATGGAGGATGATAGTTTGGCACCAACCAGCGAATATCGGAATCAAAGCAACACGTCACTGAAGCATACTACCGGAGTCGATCTGCGGCTTTATATTTACAAAACTTCAAAGATTACATGGGATTGAGAGCAGAACAGTTCAGCTATCGGTGTTGATAATGAACAAAAGAAAACAACACAATATTGTTCGGTAATGGTTTTTGCGCCAACGAAGGCACTCAATATAAATACATTCTATATAAGACCCCAGCACGCGACTTCATGAAAATGTTCCTCTGACACGTACGCTGCTTGTTTCAACACTTGCAACACTCTGGTCTCCAGCAGCCGCCTGAAACGTTCAGGCGGCGTCGACGCTAACAGTGCGTCACCATGGCGCTCGTCGTATTTCTGGATTTGTCATAGCAGGCTAAGCCGACAAAACAAATATCGATGTTCGAGATCGCGGCGCAATCGCTGGCTCGTAATTGTTTTGTGCGGTGATATAGCAAGACAAAGAAAGAAAAAGAAATGCCGTGACAATGCACTTTTGGCGCTGCTTGATTAACTCTACTGGATCGTATATTTAGCTTCGGTCGAACCAAATGCAAAACAGGGTATAGTCGTTTAGAAATGGTTAGTTGGCTGGGAAAATATGTCTGCTGAACGCTCTCGCGTGCCGCCTGTGTTCCCGTGTTTCCGTGTTTCCCTTCCGACCTCAATGATTTTCTACTTTTTTATCATTTGGAAGGTTTCATTAGTCTTATTTCTGTATGGTGGCTTCATCTTACCCTTGACGGGGTGCAGAGGGGTAAGGGGCAGAATACTCTTTCCTCTTTATTGACCGGTAACAGTAGCTGCTTTCCTCGAGCCAATATTTCCCCGCTAAGCGTGCTGTTTGCCTTTCAGTCGCGTTTGCCCAAGCACGTCTGGCTGCCTGCTCAAGTTCTACGTCGGCTGTCAGGGATCTGGGTTGCCGGACCTCATGTCAGGAGACCGGAATTGTGACATGGCATATTACAAACGCATTGCGGAATGCGTACGGGACGAGCCTCCCAGCAAATATAGCGGGTGCCCTGTCTACCATACGTGGGCCTTTTTTGCTTCTTGATTGTTGCCGTGGCCATTAGGTCAAATACTCCCTATTATTTTAATGCATACTTCGCAGTTGAAAATAATTGTATCTTCAAAATGATTAAAAAAATCACCAAGAGATGGTGTTTTGAACGAAGTCATCACACGTTCACACCTCTAAATTTATATTTTTTTTTATTTTTTATGCGTAGTACCGTAGTGGGAACTGCTCGTCAGGTAATTTAAAAATGTCTAATAGCTTCTTCAATGTATTCCTACTCAATTCAAGGAGCTCAGAGTAGAAGCAACTTGAATGCTATTTTAAATAGATTATAAGATAGGTATTTACTGTCCTATTTTAAACAATTGGCTGGAGTACTTCACACAACACCTTGGGAAACATGTATACGCTCAGCGTTTTCTGGCGGAAACCCAATTTTTCATTCCTCCGCTTGTCTCAACTGCTGTTTGTCGACGTTCATAGTTTATGTTATCTTTCACTTTTTCTCGATTCTACCAACGTTATTCTCGAAGCAAGCGAGTCTTTGGAACCTTGCTGTCTCTCGTGTCCTCCAGTCCCTCCGAATTTCGCATTGTGCCACCAACTTTCTGACTCTCTGCGTGACCAAGTACTAGAGCCCCAAACTCGACCATTTCAACATCTACATTCATTTTAGTTATAGCTCTTTCGTTCTTTCTTTTTCTCACATTCCATTTTAGAGTGCAGCTCTTAGGCGCCCGTTTCCGGCTTGAGCGGCGTCGGCGTCGCCGTCGGCGTAACCCTCAAGGTCATTCCAAGGTCACGTGACCCTCAAGGTCATCCCATGGTCACGTGACCCCCAAGGTCACGTGACCTTGGGGGTA
>JAZHYW010022459.1:0-225723 GCA_037355805.1 Ixodes ricinus
ACGTTGTCATTTTTTCAATAAATTTTATAATATTTAAGTATGCATTTTATGTTCACATTTTCCCAACTCCAAAATGTTTCATGGTTAACCGTAACTTGAAAGGTAAACAGGTGTAATATTGACCGTAATGCGACTTTCCAAAAAGAAATGGCCGCGGTCCTTTGTTCTTGATAAAGAAATGTTATAGATTACTCTGTCGCATGTACGTGAGCTGTGCAGCTTAAAAGATACCACGGATAATTTATTGGACAGGTGCAGCTATCGTATCATTTCGATTCCTTCATTACCTCAGTGGAATTAAATTGTGAAAAACAAATATGACGCAACTTTTATATATATATATTTTTACGTTGTGTAAACTAAGAGTGCATTCACGTTATATAACTGGTTACCATTTATTACATTATGAGGTGTCCTTATGTGCTATTTCCGACTTGTGTTAGTTTATAAACGCTTAATCCGATAAACATAGTTTTTTTTTTCATAACGTAATATGATTTTCTTGTTGATCATGAAGTTCCCTACCGCATGATTGCTTAGCATATAACCAGTCTTTCTCTAGATTATACTCAACATATTGTTTTTATGCAACTGTGCCTTAGATTGTCATTAATATAGTTAGCAGCTCCTACGGAATATAGAGGGTGTTTGTGTGAAATCCGAACCCGGCTTTTCGCACCACAATAATAAACTAGACATCGCGGGGAGCTCCAGCTCCGTCAAAACGTAGCCCCAGCCACTCGAGCAAGATGCGGAAGTTTCAGCACCAACCGTTATCTTATTCAAAAGTTGTAAGCGATTTTTTGTGAACATTTCAATGAAAAACTGGCTCCCGACGGAGCTCTCGAATACATGGAGCTCTATGGCGTCAAAATCGAAAACGGGCAAAAATTGGCCCCATTTTCCCACTGAAATTTCCAAAAAATCACATAACTTTTGAATAGGATGACGTTGGTGCTGAAACTTTGACATCTTGGTCGAAAAGCTGGGGCTACAATCTGACGGAATTTGATGTCTCCGCGATGTCTAGTTTATTTTTGCGGTGCGAAAAGCCCGGTTCAGATTTCTCACAAACACCCGGTATGTTATTCAAATGGACAGATTCAGTCATTCGATAATTGAAAACATAGCACGGAATGCCCTATATAGGCAACACCTTACTCCAGACAGACCGTTATCTTTACCTCCTAAGTCGATGTTGAACTCTAACAGTCAGCCAATGAACACTGACGACTTTTGAAAGAAGACTTACGTGTCGTCTGCGTATCTAGCTATTTGTTAGGGGCAACTAATGTAACGGGTTAAAAATAAAGATATGTTTTAGTACGCCATTCAACGAGAAGGGTCAGCAATTTCAAAGATGTTCATCATTCCTTCATTCATTAGCGACGAGTCGGGCTGTAGGCCGGAACGTCTGTGACAGGAAGCAGGGTTGTTTGA
The DNA here is from genome assembly GCA_037355805.1 of Ixodes ricinus. NCBI lineage: Eukaryota > Metazoa > Arthropoda > Arachnida > Ixodida > Ixodidae > Ixodes > Ixodes ricinus. The sequence continues at coordinate 1,441 of JAZHYW010022459.1, forward strand.
CTTGGAGGAGATGGAAACACACAAACACGCTAGGACGCTTGAAGCCCCAAGAGTCTGCGAACGGTGATTGTGTCGCCGAATTCTCAGCTGCTGAGTTGGGAAACGGAGACTTCTGTGAAGGAGGCGGTCTTGATTTATGAAGCCTGTTCTATTAACGAGCCTCTCGGAGTCGTGTCCAGGAGTGAAAAGCGATTTGCGACAAAAGCGAACAAGACACACTTGTGGGTCTTTTTGTTTGGGGTTTCTGCCGGGTGTGGCGCCTGTGAGACGCTGCTCTCCTGTTTGTAGGAAAGAAGAAGAGAGAGAGAGAGAGAGTGGGCGGACGAGGGAAGGTGGAAAGAGAAGGCAGGGAAAAACGAGAAAAAGGAAATTGGGGGAAAGATAAAGAAAGAATGGGAGACAGATTGTCGCTTTGCGCTTGGTCGGCCGTCAGTCGCGGTTGCCGGGGGTGAGTTCATCTTCTCTCGGGAGTGGACGTTTTGGGGGTACCAAAACAAGAGAGAGAGAGAGAGAGACAGAGAGAAAGAGATAGAGAATCTAGATGTGAGCAGAGATCTCGAAACGAGCATGTATATATATATATATATATATATATATATATATGTATATAAAAATTCGAAGAAAAATAAACGATTTTAGGGGTAGCAGAATGGTTGTCAAGAACTGTCTATATTGCGTCGACGTCAGCGCCATTCAGGAGTTACGTTTTTTTTTTTTATCGGCAGCACAAGGCATTTTTTTGGTCTTGTGAGTGCGTTGCTTTCTCACTCTTTCTATCTGAATGTCGCTTAGATCTTCAAGAGACTGACTCTAAGATCTTGTTCGCGGTGGCGTTGGAGTGTGAATAAACTTTAATAAACAAAGTGCAGAATGCAAAAAAGAATTGTGAGGTATACACTTGAGAAACAAAGTAATGACACTATCTACCACTCGAAGCCCCGCGAAGGAGCAGTTGTCTCCTGGTCGTTGCTGTAGAATATTTACTACTTCGATGTTTTTTCTTTTTTTTCCCAAAGCCGTTTCGTGTCGCATCGTTTACTGATGTTTTTGTTTTCCTGCCAACTGAGAATGCGTCTCTCAGACGGGGATTCTCGAACTTTGAAATTTGTAAACTCCTTGGTTTTATTGACATTTTGCTTAAAATACACCATAAAACCGACGCATATGTTGACTTCTACAGCTAGCATTTGTCCTTCGAGTGAACATTCTGACGGTTATATTCAAGCTTGGAACTCTCTGACATGTGTTTGCGTTTTTTTTTATCAGTACATATGATCGCTTTACTCTTGCCTACTTGATGCAAAAAGTTTAGATGGGCATATCCAACCGTAAATCAAGGAAACTGCGCATTTGGTTTAGTGTGTTACATATTCCAAAAATTTCCGAAAAAAGAGAACCGTGTTTTTTTGGGCCCAAATATTTAAACTATGCATCACAGAATGCTCGAACCTTGTGAGGATGTGAAGCTAGCAGTAGGAATAAATCATGCAATTTTAAAAAGATGACGTAGCTTGGATCAAAATATGATGGAGGAAAGACTAAATTTCTGCATGAGCCAACGTCCACTTAAGCCTAATATTAAAACAAAGCAAGAAATGACAATGTGAACGCTCCTGGGGCTTTTAAGATCGAAAACTATTTGTCAGCAAGGAAAGAGAATATTGTTTTCTTTCTGGCCGACAAGGTTGTTTTCACCGAAATATATGCTTCATGTGCCGCAATGCAATTTTTTTTGTTTTGACGAAATTAGGCTTAGGTGGACGTCGGCTCACAGAGAAAGTTATTTCCGCTCACTTATATTTTGATTCACGTTCTCAAACTTTTACATTTTATCCCAACCGCTAGCCTCACATTCTCAGGGAGTTTGAGCATTCTGCAAAGCATAGTTCCTTTACTTAGGATAAAAAAACATGGCTCTTTTTTCTCGGGAACTCATTGCGTTAACTTCCAAGCTGAAAACCAGAGCCAAGAAAGCTGAAGCTTTGTCACCTACAGAACCTACCAATTGCGCACCGGCCCTCAGTACGAAAAATACCACACTTCCTTCAAAAACCAATCGATTTCTTCGTGCTTCTTCGTGATTTCTTCCTTCAGTTGGCAAAAGAGGCACACGAGGCAGGAGATCACCGAGTCCATAGGGAGAGCAAAAGGGAAGAGAGCGAGATCGGTGACTTTCGCAGACGGTCGACGTGTGGTCGGCCATATCTCTTCCATGTGGCGCCACACTGTGGTGGCGCAATTCATTGCTCTCACCGGAATCGGCAAAGTCATCAGGAGTCTTCCGGTCGAAATTGCAGTCACGTGATGCGATAACGGTCTTCAGGAAGCGTCACGGTAACGTGTCCCGATCGATGGACTCCTGTACGTTTTGTACATTGTTTATATAGTTCTTACAATTAATTTACTCCTGTTGACAGTGGTCGCGGTAGTCCTTCCTTTATGAATTTTTTTATCGTGTGAATTTTAATATTTGAGAGCTATATTTATTGATAAATCTTTTTTTACTATGTGTAGTGTAAGCTTATAATATGTTTTTTTTAATTCCTAGGCTTGTGTGAGAAATTGTTGAAGAAATATATCAAAAAAACTTGAGCGCGTGGCAGCAATTAGCGTGTGTCGCACATCAAATTCATCATCTACAAAAAGTTGGATGTGCTTTAAGCAGTATTCACCTTTCAAAATTTCATTGCAATTAAAGAAAACGAAAACATATTCAAACCAAGTCTCTCGGATCGTTATATTTTTGTTTTGTTTATAACTTCGCTTCCTGCTCAATTAATACGCAGGTCATTAGCGTCTCCGGATGCAAATTAAAGCACGGGCACCCTCTACCGCGCACCAACTTTATCAAATATTTGCACTTTCATTATATTTTGACCAAATAATTTTATGATATTTTTGTTTTACTTTGGCTGCCATAGGGAGCGTTGGCGCTAATGCTTGCTGCGTAATGAGGTAGACACATAATTATTTAGATTGGCAGGAAACAGTCTTAAGCTGAGGTGAGCGTGTCTTTCGCAATATGGATCAATATTTTACTAACGCCTTTATGGCAGAAAAATCCCTCCTACCCTCAACAGAGAGAGAGAGAGAGAGAGAAAGAAAGAAAGGAAAAGGTGCGGGATTAGGCGAACAATAACAAGACCGGATGGCTGAAACGTCGCATACAAGAGGCCAACGGGGAGCACGGACTAGACACAAGTGTAGCGTCAGCGCTCAGCTTGGACTCGTGTTCAATCAGCGAGGCCCCAGTCCCGGCCAAACGTTGACGCAGCGGTCGTGTCCAATCCGCGTGTTGGGCGTTGGCCTCTTGAATGTGACGTGTACAATTCAGCCCTACGGCCTTGTTATCGCAAAGGTATTGAAGGGGTGTTTCAGGTAACTATGGTTGCTGACAGCTTAAAATTGGAGGCGACCTTTATCTTCCAATTTCCATAATGCGTGGTATGATGTATTTAAGGCGCGATAGAAAAAAATTAACACAAGACATTAAACAATTGTTTCGGGAAGTGAAAGAACAATACAAAAAAACATAAACTTTTTATCAATTTTTTTGCTGCATTGAGCTGAGAGCTCTGGGTGCATACAATACCGTGTGTCAATTTTTTCCTGCTAAATATACCCTGGAGAATGAATTGGTGTACAGACCTTTTCCACAAGGGCGCCACCATCTTGAAATATCGTCACTTCCAGTATGGGCGAAAACATTGTTTTGCGGTTACCACGCGAATAGAAGACCTTTAGGATATAAGTGTAACTGTCACACATTCAAATTTTGTCTCCCCTCTAACTTTTCTATCATTTGCAGGTTGAAATGTTTATTAGTTTTTGTCCCCCATAGCGGATATGCTTACCAGGTGGCTTGGGACGAGAGTAAGCGAAAAAGGTCTATAGGTTACTTCATGTCGGGTCACGTGACACCCACTTCCCCGCTAAATTTAGAGGGGAAAGGGAAGTGAACACCATCTTACCACGACTGCTTCTGCGTGAAAAATATGGGTTGAATTCAGTGATAATTGTGGTCGTGGACAGCGGACTCGCAAAGCTGCGCTGCTGTAGCTTTTTTTCCCCCACGGCTTTTTTGTCACTAGTTGTACAAGGTAAAAATAAAAACTGACTTGATTTAATTGTTGCTGTTTTTTTGTTCCAACATGAATGGGAGAAAACCGTCAAGTTGTCCAGATAACCAGCGGAGCACGTTTAGTGCGTCTTCATGTTCAAACGGTAGCCTGATAGTTCAAAATGTCGTCTATTCTTTCAAACTCCTTCAAACTGTCGTACTCTCGTTCAAACGACAGTGGCCAGTAGAACTAACGTTGCGATAACATGCGTAGGCTTCAAAATACTTTGGAGTTTGAAGGTTTTTTCGGGGTAAGCAGTTTCTCTGTAAACAGTAGATACAATGAGGTGTTGAGCATTGTTACCGATTGTGCTCGTAATTTTCAGTATCGACGTCGAGCATCCTAGCTGTCGTCTACGCTTTTGGAGCCCGAGCGACACCGCGACTGAAAATGGCGAGCAGAATCTCAGTATCTGAATCAGCCTTTAGCGTCCATTCTATACGGAGTTCACGCGGAACGAACCGCCGCACGCCATATATTTTATACAAGGTTTTTGCTGAGTAACGAGCCTCGTTCATTTCGTTCAAGACACTAAAGTAGTCAGAAATTGCTACGAAGACGTAGAATCAACAATCCCGACAAGACAAAGTGCGCGGGGATTCCCACCAACACATACAACATCGCACTTTGATGGTTAGTTGATGCGGGGCGTGACGCGTATTCGTGCCAACACCCCATCGCGCACGCGTGGTGCCGGGGGCGTACCGCTAGGGGCACTTCGGTTTGTTTGTAAACATGACTTGGTGCTAAGTTTTGAGGGGAAATCGAATTGATGTAGAACACGTGACGTTACCTGACGTCACTTTTTCCGCCCACTTTGGCTACGAAACTTGATTGGTGTGTAGATCACGTCACCTCAACACCAATTCAGTCTTTCCCCGCTAAATTGAGCGAGAAATGCCCCAACGTACGTGCACGTACAGACGGACGGACTGACACAACCTTGGGATTAGGGGTTCCGTTAAAAAAGACACAAGGTGCGGCGAGTCCCGAGCAGTTTGTTATCACTAATCAGCCAATCAGAGTGCGACATTATCTGATACCATCGACGAAAGACCAATCCCAAAGCCCAAGGCGTGGCCAAAATGAGCCACGCCTCCACGTTTTTAAAGCTGTCAGTGCCGACGTGAGTGATCGAAGGAGGTCTCTACACAAATGCGTTCTTGCCGACGTTCGCCGACGTTTTTATAAACTTTATTTTTTAACTTGAAACGTTCATTGTCTATAGTAAGATTTCTATGAAACACAAAAGTGAGGCCAGGATAAAGGTGAAGCCGTAAAGTTCGATGCTGATTGGCTGATGGGAGAGGTCACGTGATCAAAGAAAAAGACAAGGGAAAAAACACAAGAAAAAAAAAGGTTAACGCTATTTTTTTATTTAAGGAACTGCTGTCAAGTTTATATGCCACGTGCTAAGTTTTCTGATGAGCGCCGTGAGCGTAGGCACATGGCTCGGTAACATTTCGGAGCAATACCGGAAAGCTTCGCGTGTTATATAACTAAATTTCCTGCAATTCGCTACACATTTTAATTATATTTTAGCACAGCCGGACGACGTAATGAAGTGTTGAGCAAGCTGCCGATGCTATATCGCAGTGGACGAAAACCTTTTTAAAAAAGAAATGACCGAAGCGCTACTCTATGCTGACGCTTTGAACCTTGGTGCATAACTTTCCTGGCACCTTGCGTAGTGTGTATCTGTCCAGAAGTTATTCAGTCAACGTCGACACTATGTTAATTGTAAAATAAAGAGGAAAACAATTTTTTTTAATTGCACATATTTGCATTGCGGAAAGAAATTTGCAAATTATGGTTCATTCTCAGGCAACTCCCTCACATTAAAATTTCACGGAAGAAAGAAAAAAACGATTAGTTCGAAATATAGCAGTGGTGCAGCGAAGCTTGCTTACTACTCAAACGCATAAATATTCCAAACATTGTCGTTTTTTTCTTGTTTTCTTTCCCCCTCCAAATCATTTTTAGTAAAGCGTGCCTTCTGACGGCCACGACGTTGTTTAGTGTCTGTCGAATACATTCATATATCGTAGTTACTGGTATCTAATGTAGGAGTAGTGGTGTTTTTTTATCGATAATTTCACTGGTGATGTTGTAAAATTGTCAAAATTCTACGAGCTTTAATTGTGAAGTTTAGTTGGGCCAATATATTGATGGCGTTGTATTTCTCGTTCCTTTCGTTGAATATAATTTTGAAACTGACTCCCGCCAACGCATGTATCGCGATCACAATACATATAAGAAGGCTTGTCAATGCAGTTTCACCGCGCCGACAGTACTAATATATAAGTGCGACTTTGCAAAAATATATACGTCTTTACTCTCTTTTTTTTTGTGAAACAGTTATCTATATCGGGTTGAGACTTATACAATGGTGCGGCCTATTGACCGCAACGTACGGTACATGATTTTTTCCCTACAGGAAATCATGCAGCAATGTCATCTCAGTTTTATTAACCCACGCGTAGCTTTTGCTAATATAAAAACGTACGGCGCGTACTCGACGCTTTCGATGAAAATCCATCGGCTCTTCAGCGCGATTCATTTGCTAGCGGCAAGTTCGAGTTCGTGCCGTTCTATCGCTGTATCTTTATTGGTAATACAATCCCCCTCTCGCATGGTGTTTCTCAAGCGCTCTTACAAGTGCGCGTGTCAATACGACTGCAAGCTCAGGTCTTTCCCGTTTCGCTGCGTTACCTTCTGTGTTTCGCTGTTTTTCTTTCTTGTTTATATTTAAATTTATGGTGAGAGCCGTTTGTGGCGCAGTTTCGCAGACGATTCCCCGTGTTTCGTTTACGTTCGTCGTAGCACCTAAACTTCTCCTGCAATATTTTCCTCTACATTTAGCTGGGAATCAGTGTTGACACATTATAACGTCGTTGTGTTGCCTGACATAACGCTGTGGCGACATCATAACCTCCCGTGGCGTCACATCATTTCCAAGGGGACAATTTTTTTATATATCTAGCTCTTCATCAGTGGTGTGACATTGTGACAGTACGCTGTTAGCAGACGTCATGTCACATAACACTCTGACATCACGTGACATGACGCCATTCCTGCTAAATTTAACTTATGAATTTTTCCTCTAAATTTAGCAGGAAATCAGTGCTGTGACACCATGACCTCACCTGATACGACGTCATTTTCGCTTTATGTGGCGGCGAAATATTTACGCTAACTTTAGCGGGAATGTGTTATCGCACGTCACGTCATCGCGCCACCTGACGTCACAGGGGCCCTAAACTCGTCAAACACAAAGTTATAGACGAAAGTTAGCGGAACACGCCAATTGGACACTGGCAACAAAAAGCTCGAAGTCATCGTCGTGATAGGCCAATCGGTGCTCTCCGTGAACTTCGGACCCAACTTTGTATTTGACGAGTTTAGAGCCCAAGGTCACGTAATGTCGCGGCGTCATGTGACGTCACACCCTCGCGTGAACGCCATCCTCTAAAAGTGGCGGGACGTAGGGTCGCTAAGTTTAAACCAGTCATGTGACTGCGTGCAGCAACGTGCAGCATCTCGGCCAGGGCGGCTATTCGTTTCCAGCACATGGCAGGCAACGGGTAGTCCGTCTTCTTCTCCATTATATGTGCCACCGGCAATGGGTGGTGACGCCGGGCGCCTCAGACGAAGATGCGGTCCGTGCGCGCAGGCGCAGGCCGTTTTTTTTTCGCCTCGTAAATAAGGCGCCATATTCCTCCCGTTTCAATTCCATCCCACCAGCTGAGTTCCCTTTTCTTTCCCCACGCCGACTGCAGTCGTTTCCCGGCAATATGATTTGCAGAAAACCGAATTGGTTTTTTTCTGCGCCATGAAAGCTTTTTCCCCTCCCTATCTTTCGCAGGGCCTTCTCATCTGCTATGATCAGTTCACCCCTTAGCGGATAGCGCGGCGGCAGCTACGCGTTCGGCGGACCGATCAACATCTCTTTTATCGCCTGACCTCTCTCTTTGCGCCTAGGTACGGGCGACAGTGTGACCAGGTGGCCAAATATGTACATTTGACTGGGTCAACGAGCACGCAGCGTCCACTGCGCTGTCAGCTTAGGGGTGAACCAAGTGTAGCATTGTGTTTGTAGTCTTTCTTCCAACTCTTTCTTATCTCGCTGGTATTTTTTGCTCCTAACACTTTTTTTTTTACTTTGATATCGCGATTTTGTTGCTGTTGTTTGTAGTTGTTAGTAGTGTTGTAGGTGTCTAGGAAGGCGTTCGTGTGTTTGTCACACCCGCCTTCTGGGAGAAAAAGAGAATGCTCTATGCCAAATCTTTTTTTTTTTATTCAGCTAGGTAAGTTTAAAAAAGTTACGAAAGAAAGAACAAGAAAAGCTTTGTTTATATTAAAGGAAGCAAAGGAATAAAATGGCGATGCCGAGCTTTACATTGGCGAAATTGCGACGAGACTGGGGCGAAGGACCGAGGAAAGTCGATTTATTCCTGACAAAGCCGAGTAGAGGGGCTCCAAAACGCAAACGCGGGTTTTCTACTACCTTACCGTACTTTCGCGTCTTTCGTACCTCTTTGTGTTCTATGTTGTTCTATGTTGTTCCTTCTGTAACAACTTCAAAAATAAAAATAAACGAAAACAACGAAGATTCTGTACCTGCGCGAGACGTCCATGCGGGCTTGTATTTCCATTTGTGAGAACGATAGGCTTGAAATTTGAAACACGGTTTACGCTGGTTTGCAAGGTGCGTCGTTTTAACATCGTTCAATTTTTTTTTTTTTAGTTATCGCTATTGTACAAATTTAGAGAAATACGTGAATCGGTTTATTTTTTTAATATATTAGGACCGCAGTTAGCTCATGCTGGGTACACACTATGCAATCCGTACTTTACATTTCTACTTCGCCTTTTTACGCCAACAGGCTGTTTACAAACGAGCCAGCGTTTGCCCAGACCAGGTCTGGGCTGTAAACGGGCGCGGAACCCTGATTCGCGCGACGTTAAGCGTCTGAGAATGAGCCCTGTCGACAGTAGTACCACCGAAGCGTCGTGACGTCACAACCGCGGGTTATTCTACACTTTGATCTCAATGTAGCACTTCCGTTCAGGCTTGCTAGGTACCAAGTGTATACTCCAGGCTCTCTTGAATTTGATAATTTTAAGGTTATCGTCGGGACGTAATAAAAATAAACCACAACGTCACTTTTTTTTCATACAAAGAGGCGTCCTTGTAGAGCATGTAAGCTGATGCTTTAAATTGAAATTTAGACCGGCCCGAAAAAAAAAAAACGTTTTCTTAGCGTATAGCGCTGCGCTTTACTACAGGGGTGCAAGCAGGTAGCGCCAATGCTCTCGTCTTTGGGCCTTTAATATCCGCGTTTTGTTTGTGCTTTGTAACCTTTTAAACTAGGTAGTGGAAGTTTGCAGTGAAAAACAACACACAAGAAAACATAAAACTCACCTCGTTAAATAAAAAAAGAAAGAACATAATATTTTTGAGCAATTAACGCAGACACTTCGCAGACGATGCACACGTAGTGACAAGTATTGCCGTCAGATGGCCTACACCGTGATCAGGGAGTGCCGTCCGATTCGAGTTATGATAGCAGACGATCCTGTAAAAGAACCGAAATCCGCCGACACTCTCTCATCGCGGCGTTCGCTACAGGGTTAGGATAATCATCTTGCGAGAAATGTTCCATGCATAGCGGCCGCTTGAGAACTGCAGGGCGTAGACGCGGACTTCGGCCGTCCCAGGTGGAAGTCCCGATCGGCCTACATCGCTGGCGACGCGTTAATATGCACGAAGAGGCAGCAAAGCATCACCTGTAAGGTCCCTGTGTTGTTCTTTTCTAGCTCAGTTTGCAAGAAAGCACAGAAATCGCGCTTGAGCAGCTTCAGCTAGTCGCGGCGAAACAAACACGCCTAACCTTTCATTGCTTTGTTTCTCAGCTCTTCTGTCGCTCTCTTTCTCCTTCTTTCTCACAGGAGCGCCGATGTCAGGACCCAGGATTTGCCGCGTTCTACTCCCATTTTTACCCTCTGAAGTACGCCACCTGTCGGGAGTACTTCTCCCTCCACGTACATTGTCTGCGAAGTGGCGCCTCCCAGAAACTGGAAAATCTAGGCGCCACTTAAACATCGAAAGGTTTCTTATTCGAGATCAACACGGATTTCGTAATGGAGCATCCTGTAGCACGGTACTTGTTGATGTCTCTTTTTCTTGCTGGAGCCATTGACGCTAGAGACGAAGTGGATTGTATATTTTAGATTTCAGAAAGGCATTTGACCTACTAGATCAGGAGTGGCAAAGCTGCGGCTCTTCGCGTGTGAAAGTGCGGCTCGCGGCTACCTCCCCTCCCTCCCCCCTCCCCCCCCCACCCACATACACACACACACTCCATTGCGTCCCTCCCGCTCACACGAGCACTTCCCCCAAAAGTGAAATAGAACGCGTTTTAAATCGAAAGGCAAGTCGCGGTTTACAACTCTTGTGTTACTGCTACTTTACGTACAGTTGGACTGCTTTTGACTCGGATAGATTGAAAGTAGTTCGAGTTTCGTTTGTTGCTATAAACAAAAGACCCCCCCCCCTCGCCTTTCCCGCTGCTGTTGGAAGTTTCGTGGTTTTGCTTGCAGCTCTTATGGTACGTTTACACCTGAGAAGAAATCCGCTGCCGCGGGAGCGGATCCGCTCCCGGCGGCGGCGGCGACGAGCGGGTCGCGTTTACATCTATTTCCCTCGAGCGGCGGCGGCGGCGCCGGCTGCGGCAGCTATTCTCGTAACATCCCGTCAAATATGACGAGAAGGCGCGAGAGTTCTCACCTCGGCCGTCTCTCCCGGGCGCTGCTGCTCCCGGAAGTCGTGACGTAGGCAGCGTCGCGCTGCGCAAGAATGTCACTTCCGGTCAGCGAAACGCCTCGTTCGGCGGCAGAAATAGGTCCCGGACCTATACGGCTCTCCGCCGCGTTTTCCGCCCAGCGTTTCGCCCCAGCGGCAAAAGCTGGGCGGATTCGCTGGCGGATCCGCAAGTGTAAACGTACCATTAAGGCCGGGTCAGCCTGGCCACCCTCTTCAAGATCATGATATGTTATTTTATAAACTTAACCTATTGTCACTGGATAGTAACGTACTGGCATAGATCAAAGGTTACCTAAGTGAACGAGGGCAATATGTCGCGCTCGGTGGGGAAAATATGAGTATGTAAAAGTCGAGGCTGGTGTCCCCCAGGGGTCAGTACTGAGTCCTCTGTTCTCCCAGATATATATAAATGACATTATTTATGACATACAATCATATATTCGAATTTGCTGATGATTGTTTTATTTATAAGTTAATTAATTATTTGAACGTTATTAATAATTTACAGAGTGATCTCGAAAAAATATTTATCTATGATGTAAAGATTGGAGAATGAAACTAAATATTAAAAACTGCGTGCATGTTAAATTTACTCAGACAAAAATCCCATTACTTCCGTTTACATGAAAAATGATGAAATAAATAAACTTAGTTCGAATTCTAAAAAAATCACCTTAGGTGTCATGTTATCTAGTTTTTAACGCGGACGGGAAACGTTGGAATGATAGCCTAAAGGCTACACGCATGCTTAACTGATGTACGGAGTATTTTTCGGCGAGCCGCGAGGAAAAGTAGAGAAACTTTAAAATTTACATATATCCGTCCATGTATGGAATACGCCTCAGTTGTCTGGAATCCCGCCAAGTTTATTTAATACACAAACTTAGAAAGGTTCAAGAATTAAAGCGCTAGATTTGTATTAAACTATTACGAACTTGAGCGAGCGTCACTAACATGAAACAAGCCGTACATTGGGAGAAACTCAGTGAGCGTGCAAAGTTGTTTGGGTTGAAAATTTGAGATAATATTTACAACAATAGACTCATAACCAAAAGAGATACTTTTTTACATGAACCGTTTTATGTTTCCCAAAGAGCAGGTCACTCCAAGAAAATCAGACCATACACTTGCCGCACCGACACCGCGTTGCTTTTTCTTTCTTTCCGAAAAAAAGTCGAAGAATGGAATGGGTTGTCGAAATATGTGATTACGGTAAATTTGTGTTTTATGATTAATTAATTAAATAATGTTTTATTGACAGTATGTTTGATTTCATTTTATTTATTTTATGTTTTGCTCCATAGAAAAATGATTTTGTGTGTGTGTTACCAATTGTCTTCTAAAACATGTTCGTATGTAACATAGAGTTATTATAATTTACGCTCGAGGTTCAACTGGCGCTAGTGTGCTGTTGCAAATTGAAGCAGACAGCAAGCAGTCCGAAATTGACTTCCGGTAATGCATTTCTATGGGAAAGAGTGAGTGGATTTTCTCCCTGCGCTCGATTATAAGAGCAAATATCACGAATAATTCGTACGTACAAGGCACATTGGAACATTTCCCAGTCACGCAGATGAAATAATTGGTCAGTTACGGCGTTTTATATTTAAAATCGTGGCATGAAAAACGGTGCTAAGACCGCTTCGCACATGTATTTATGTGCACTGTCGGACACTCGTTAGCGCAGAACACGGCGTCGGCGCTTTCCAGCATGGGGGATATACGTGCCAAACGAACGAAGGACATGTGGAAAACCAAGAAAGACGGCAAGAACTACGCAGTAACACTGGATAAGTAACTCCCTGTGCTTGCAGAGGATCAAAATAAACTGAAAAGTCACGTAATATAGTCCGATTTGCAATAAATAGTACTGCTTATTCTTTCTGCTCATGAATGTGTGCGAAGATGCTTGTTCTGTGTTCATAACTTCATATCATCACCCGCACGCTCCAAATCTTTGCAAACAGGGGGAAGCCAGAGAACAGGTGCGCGATAAAAACTGCCCAACATAAGAAATAATAAGAAAACCCACCTTTCGTAGCCCACATACTTTTTCTTTACGTTTCGAACGTTTTTTTTAACCAGTCGTAAAGATGCACGACGGGGTCATTTTCATATAGTGACAGGACGGGCATATTAACAATATATAAGCACCACCGGAATGCTGGCGGACTTTGAACATACTCTACATTCCTTTCGATTGTTATTTTGCTTAGAATCGTCGCTCGTTTCTACATGCCTGCCATGGAACAGAGGTTTGGGCCTGAAATATAGCGAAGTTTAACATTAGTTCAGTGGTAAAGGAAAAATGCTGTAACTAAAGCAATTACATTTTCAGAATATCAATAAAGGTACATACTATCCGGTACAACCGAAATAACAAAAGTTATTCATGTTTTTTTCCGGCGACGAGACAAAATTCACGCGCGTTTTCCCATAGGAATACACAGGAAGACTGGAAAAGTAGACTCGCATGCTGTCTGCTTCAATTTGCAACCATAAGTCCCGTAGACACTAGCGCCAGCTGAGCCTCTAGCGTTTATTATAATAACTCTATGGTATGTAACCGACCCTCTGCAATAATGCCTGACGTCGGTGCAAATTTTCTTTCCTGCAAAAAAAAAAAAAAAAAGTTTTTTTTTCATTTTTTTAATACAATGTAAGCTAAATCTTTTTATTTTTCCGTAAACTACTACAATCTGGTCTGTCCTCCGTAATAAATAGCAGCGCTGATAGCTTTTGAGAAACATATTTTATGGGCCGTCTAAAGTGCCTCATAAAGCTTCAGTTTACATACGGTGTAATAGTGATATCGATCTTATTAGGATACATTTGCGACTTCGTAGAAGAACAAAGTCCCAAAAAAGCAAATCGCATTCTTTTTCGCAGAACTACACTTTATTTTTATAACACTAACGCTATGTTTACACTACGAACGCAACGCGCCGGTTTTTCATAACAGCCTAAAACGTAAGCGCAGAAGCGGAACGATTTCCTTCAGACTACAATCAATCGTGGCCTGAACAAACTCGTTCCGCTCGATGCGTTTAGGTTTTCGCCGTTACGAAAATTGGGCGCGTCGTGTCCATATAATGAACATGTAGCATTAACTTAATTGTCTGTGGTTTCAGCGCTGAACGCGGCGCCGTGTTTTTAAATTGTGTAGTCACCGACAACGTAATGCAACACAGAATGGAACCCTTCAGGTGCATCTCATTACCGCTCCACAACCAGTCAGGTTGCAGTATTAGTAGGTACGAACGTCGAAGAAGCAATCACGAAGCAATAAACCGGAACATAATAGGCTACGCCCACTTGTCATCGACTATGCGGAGCGCAAGTTCGTCTACGTTTTGAGCATGCGCTTGGGGTGACGTCAAAACGCCAAGCTCCAATGGGCTCCGATAAGAAGGATAGGGGATCAACAACCCCAAGGCAGCTAGCGTTGAGGTCTACTCCTTACCCTTCCGTCAGAGCCAATCGCAGCTCGGCATTGTGACGTCAGTGCAATTCCTGTGAAAGGAGTAGAGGAACCTGTGCTCCGCGTAGGTTTCCAGCTTGTCATTTGCGCAAAATTCGCGCAATTGGGCAACGCGACTCGCGTTACAGCCTTAAAGGGGTACTCCGGCGATTTCTTCATGGTCCCCGATTTGCTTGAAATTTTGCTAAACTCGCCAAACAACATCGCCAAAATAGAATCCCAAATATTAGGTCAAAATAATTTTTTTTCACAAAGTTATTGAATTTACAATTTTGGTCCTCACCGTGTTTTTCAAACTGAAAGTCTCTACTGGCAACAACGAAAAAGTGACGTCAGTGGAAGTGCAGGGGTTCACTCTTTGGACTGTAGAATTTGTTCCCAACTGATTCGAAGCAGTTTCATGGTGTCAAATGGATGCTTTGGAAGCTCGCTCCAGCCCCCGCGCTCCAGCACGAAACAAATGACTGGCATATTCTATTTTTTAGACTGCTCGCTCGACTGGCAAGCCTGCCTTCCACTGACGTCACGGCACTGAAAAAGTGCGGGTATATTTGAATGTTGGTTTTTGCACCATTTTCATTTGCCGATTTCGCAATAACTATTATGAATTTCGCGATACTAAATAGCATACCGGAAAGGGTAAAGGCCGGGGAGTCAGAAAATATAGTTAGTTGAGGTAGCTCAAAAATCGCCGGAGTACTCCTTTAAGGCATACATTGATCAATTCAATGAGTAAATAAATAGAACGCCTCAATATTAGTAAGAATACTACTGCCTCAAACACAAAATGTACTTGATACTAAATAAAAATTTAGATTGATATTCAGATTTGATCTCCTTGATATTCAGAGTAATAATATGTTCTGCATGTTGTATGCGTTTCAAGAGTAGAAAAACAAAGTTTTTCTGAACGTGTTTTATATTTGTTAAAAAAGAACAAAATGTCCATCAGTGTGACATTTATCAAATGCGACTACTTATATCTACCAATTTATGGGCGTGGTTTAAAACAATTTAAAGTACTTGGTTTAGGGTTTCCCAAAGTTACACTAAGTCGTCAGATAAAAATAATGTCACTCATAGGCAAGCAGAAAGGAAATAACAGCTCAATGAACCGATGTGTTTTTCATTAAAGAGCAAGCATATTTGTTCTTATTTATGAATAAAGCTGGAGACGGTCAACAGCCTAATCACTACTGAAGTTCCCAGGGATCAATATTTCTTGGTTGAAACAACTTGTACTACAAGATGCGAGAACTTGTAAGCGTTGACTACCGCATTCCTATCATGATAATGTTACAAGCGCGGTTAATCATTCACAGCAGGGCGAAGATAAGGGATAGGGAATGTAGACAGGTCCGCGAGAGCTCTTTCCTTTCTCTCGCCTTAGTGAGGCACATGATAAAAAAATATGCCCTTACGAAAAAATGATATCTGGCCAGATCTGAA
The DNA here is from genome assembly GCA_037355805.1 of Ixodes ricinus. Taxonomy (NCBI): domain Eukaryota; kingdom Metazoa; phylum Arthropoda; class Arachnida; order Ixodida; family Ixodidae; genus Ixodes; species Ixodes ricinus. Next base: position 17,318 of record JAZHYW010022459.1, read on the forward strand.
GTTTTCAGATATGGCAAATATCAAAAATTGGCCACATACAACCTGATATGATATATCTGCCAGATTTAGTCTGATATCCCTGGACAGGTATTGAAACTCCCAGATCTGGCTAAGTTTGGAAATTCCAGACTTGGCCAGGCATATCAAAAGAAGACACACAAGCCTGAAATCAGCACTTTATACCTTTTTATTGTCTACAATATACGATTTACTAAATCCCCAAGCGACCCGGCCCGCACTCGAGGAATCATGTAACGGTGTTCTTTCAGCTCCCTAGTGATCGGCAATTTCGACCTATTCCATGGTTACACAGATTTGAGCGCAATTCGGTATCACCCTGAACAAGCGTCGTAAAGAGCCCAAGGACCTGTCATATCACTTTTAAAACTTCTCGTCAATGCCAGCATTTATGATGCTGTGCATGCGATCCACCTTTCAACCCGGGGAGGCGCAGGAGTCTCACAATATTATCATTGTCGTGATTGTTGTTTTAGCAGAAATTGCTTAAAATGCCGAGAAATGACGACAACCAAAACCACGATTTAGCAGTCATCGGGGCTGTTTCTATAGCATTTTTATAACTTAATATCAGCGTCTTTGAAGCTGTACAAGAATAATATTAATGTAAGAGATGTCTGCAGCTCATCCAGGCGATATTACAGTTCCCATGATTCCACCAAATACGGGATGGGGCGCTTGGGGGATTTGGCAAAGGTTCTAATGTTAACATTTCGAAATAATTGGTTGACAATTAAATACTCGTGTAAAGTGAAATAATCCTAAATTTAAGCTTGCTAAAACTGAAATTTGGGATTGTTTTTCCTAATATTCATCTCGCGAACAATGAGTCATGTACAGTTTCCTAACAAAGCACTTTTTTATAACTTGGTTTTTTAACTTTTCTATAATACTGAAAACCGGCCGCCATACAAGGCTCTATATGCGCCAGATAACAAAGTATATACCTCAGGTAAGGCTGTATGTATTCCAAAAAGGCTGTATATATTCCAGACAAGGCTGTATATTCGCCAGATAAGGCTGTATATACTCCAGATAAGACAGTATATACGCCAGATAAGGCTGTATATACTTTAGGTAAGCCTGTATATAGGCCATATATAATCACATAATGTTTGATATGGCCAGATATGCCCCAGATATAGGATTTTCATACGTAAGTGAGCACAGACATAGTTTGTTGAAACAAATTCAAAGAACGCAAGCATGCATTTTTCAAGTACTTTTGTCCTTACTTGATGTTTTGTATAAACTGTTTAGTGGATAAAAACATCCGCGCAGATTACACGGGAGGACGCTTCCTAATTACTGACCCAGATCCAGTTTAAAGAGGACCAACAAAGACACATTCATTTTCCCTTTGCTGTAGGTGAGTGTTTCTTCCTAACATAATTCAAATCATAAGTCCCCGAAAGTTCAAATTATTAAAACAAACATTTAAAAAATAAGCATGAAAATGGAATCTTAAAGAACCGAAACTGACTCCACAAAATGGAAGAAAGGGGGCAAACAGAAAAAGAGTCGCAGGCGAGAGGCTACAGAGACGAAATAGGCAAGTCGGCATTAGCAGGGCTTAACGACCACACTAACGGGCAAAACGTTTTCCGGGCATCTTCTGCATAAATTCGCCCAAGTTGCGCGAGCGCGGCGTAGTCTAGCGCAGCGCTCTCCAAGTCGACAAAAATGCCAGAAGGCATGGCGGCAACGATCGTCCTAATGACCGTGCAATTACCGGCCGGATCTTCCCCAGAGACTGCATCTTATTAGAGAAGCAGCGCCTCCAAGACTACTCGCCTTTGTCCTCGCTTCACGCCGTTGGTGCGGCCTCCCTATCTGCCACGAGAGGCGTCGCCAGCGGCCGTTTCAGCCGCCTCGGTCTGCGTGCTCCGTTCCACCCGCTGCCGGCAGTGCGGTGAAAGCCGCGTGCTCGCGTTTTACCAGTCGTACGTCAATCTTTTCGTTACATGGTCAAGCTCGAGCCTCATACAACCGCAAACTAACACATTAGCAGAGACTACACCTTCCGCAAAGCGACTGGGATAGCCGATTGCCGCTATCCACGGAGGAGGCTCGGGAATAAAAAGATCAAAAATATGTTTTCACCCCAAAAACCTGCGCCGTGGCACTATACTGTTTCAGCCTTCGGTCCAGACGCAGCTGATGCTACAAGCGCGAGCATGTGACCCAGAACAGTGCTTCGCACTGCACGAGCGCGCGTGCTTGGCAGGGACAAGAAAGCCCGAGCTCGCGCTTGCAGCCTTGGCTGCGTCTGGACCCAAGCTGAAACGAAGTATAACTAAGCACGAGAGCTTCACTTGGCCCTTAACGAGCCAAGTGAAAACCCGTGTTAGAGACCCGACGCAACGCACTGCTGGGGTGGTAATTACTTAGCAGCGACAGCGCGTTTGTCAGAGGTCTAAACAGCCGTTCCGCCTTCGTCACTCGCCGAGATTTCTCCGTAAGTCGCAGCAATAGACACATTACAGAAAAAAGAGGAGGAAACGCCGCGCGGGGTTTAGTGGTTGTTGCGAGAATCATTCGCATCCCGCCGCGGCATAGGGGCACACGTACTCTGGAACACGTACTGGTTGCGCGAACCACTATTGGCAACGACGTTTCCGTTCGCGTTCGGTAAGGAGCCGGATCCTATCCGGGGAAAGCTTCGTGTCCGAACAATGGCGACAGCCAATGCTGCTCAACGGACTTCTTTGAAAATATGTCTATCGTTTCTTCCACCTCCTTTGAGGGGGGTTAGTCACACCAGAATTTCTGAAAGATCAGCCGCAGAAAGCTCTTGTGAGGCGAAAAAGGGAGAAGCCGGTTGGACTCGGTGTGACAAACACGCAGCTCACCTTCTAACATGTCCACTTAGGTGAATGAAGAATATTGCCGGCTTCTTCCGCTGTGGGGTGGCGTACTGTTAAGTTTCCTATGGCGGTTCGATGAAATTTTTGCAAAAACGGCACCCAGGAAAATAAGTTTGCTGTGTTCAAACGTAATAGATGGAGCGTTTAAGGGCGAAGTATAAATTTGTTAATTCACAAAGCTTAAGCGATTTACAATTGATGATAGGCTAAGAGTGCAGTAGAAGTTTCACCTTTAGGGCTTGAAGTTCCGTAACTCGGGCCTCGGCCGCGCGTGCTAGTTACGAAGTGCTTTAACCCTCTTAAGGTACACGGGACGACATATGTCCTCCGGAATTAAAACCGGTGTATCTGAAAAAACTACCCCCCTGCATAACCGTAAAGGTTGCTGCATTCGACGCTTTTCAACTTGTTTTGACGGAACATGAAGTTTGGGTCGGCAACACTGGCACCAAAATCCCGCCAAAACGAAGCGGTTCTGAAGGAGGAGCGAAGCGTCTTCTGCCTGACAAAGTAAGTGTAATTTATTGCCAGTTGTCGTGGTGCTACCAATCAAATATTGACATAAATAGGTTCGTTAGGCCGTACAATTACCGAGGAACCAAAATCAATGCAAGCGTCAGTGTCTATTATACTTTATTTGGAGAAGAACAGGCTTGGGACGCATATGTCCCTATGTACCGTGACGGAACTTCTGCTTCTGTTTTGAATGCATTGGCAGGAAACGCCACTTTGTGCCAGTTCCTGCCTTCAAATATGTCACATAAGTAAAATGAATGGTATTTTTTCTTTTGCTTACTATGTACCTGCGAGCTGCCCTCTATTTCTTTCTCTGACTGCTGATTTTTGTCTTGCAGGAAGATGGCATGGAAAACGGCGTATTCTTAGCTCGGAGGAAGAAATCCACCAGATCTTGCTTGCCGATGAGAGCGATGATGAGACCGTGCTAAAACTTGATGGTGACGATTTGGACTTTTTGAGGAAGACGGGATAACGTGCAGGCTAAGGAGGCTGACATTGAGCATCCAGACAAACAGGGCCTTCAAATCCTCCGAGTAAACGCATCAGACGATCGGCGTCTCTCCGACATCGAAGCGCTCAGCCCTACTACCGTGACAAAAGCTTCAAAAGAAATCACGTGGAAAAAGTCCCACAAAGCAAGGTGATTTAGAAATGACGCCGGAGTGGAGGTACGGGGTGGTGCAGGCACCGGACCAAGATGAAGGCAGCTCGTCACACCACTCATGCGATTTTTTGGCAGTGATGAACTTCGATACGCTGGTTTCTGACGTAACTCGTAAAGAAAGCACTCTGTTACACGCAACAAAATGGAATTGTTTTCTCAACAACGAACGAAGAAATGAAAGCGCTTTTGGGAATCAATTCGTCATGAGTTACCACGTGTTGCCAGCTCTGGAGGAACTATTGGTCAACGCAACCTGACCTTGGTGTGCCATTCATAGCCGCTGTGATGCTCTTCATCGCTTTGAGGAGATTCGTAGCGCTCTGCATTTTGCAGACAACGAGTCTCAGCCCGGTAGAGTGGAGCCGAACTTCTTGACAGAGCCTATAAGGTGCGACCTGTTATTGACCATTGCAACGAGGCGTTTCAAGCTGCGCTTCTGCGACGAAGCGGCAGTCCATTGACGAGCACATGGTCAAGTTCAAAGGCCAGAACATCATGAAGCAATACATAAAAAACAAACCAACTGCTGGGGCTTCAAGATGTGGTGCCGTTGCTACTCAGAGACAGGATACTTGTTTCAGTGTGACATGTACACTGGGAAGAAGAGCGAAGGCACAGTCATGGGGCTTGGAGAGTCAGGCTAGCTCCAGCTCCAGACAGATTGAAAGGACTTAGCTGTGAGTTTTTTTTCGACAATTTTTTCAATTCACCGGTTTTGCAGGTGGAGCTTTTGAACGCGACATCAAGGCATGTGGAACCGTGCGTGCGAACTGAAAGGGCATGCCAACCAATTTTCCGAGCGACAAGAAATGAAAAGAGGAGATATTGCGCCTTTTGTGTCGATTGGCATTGCCTCGTGTGAAATGGATGGACTACTGGGCCGTTCTTTTGCTCTCCAACTTCATCTCCCCCGTCCAAACTGTTCTTGTACAACGGCGATCCGCTGGGAGGAAAGAAAAACTGGATGTCCATTGTTCCTTTGGTTGTAAAGGAATACAACAAAGCTATGGGCGGAGTCGACTGATCGACCAGAAAAGGTAACCTATGAAGTGGACAGGCGATCGAAGATCATGGGTTATCTCAGAATATTTTTGATCTCCTGGACATTAGAGCCAAGCAATGCCACATTTACTACATAAAGCTGCAAGCAAAAATACTAATATACCTGCTCTGACCTCGCTGAATCTGACAAGCTGTGGCGCGCTCCCTTATTGGCAATTTTTCTAGTCGCCAACGAGGACTGACAGGTATTGTACAGACGCAGAGACGCGTTGCGACGTTGACTCAGCCCATCACCCCAGAACACCAAATGGCCAAAGGTACTCGCAAGGCGCTGCGCGAATCGCGCGAAGTCAAAGGTTGGAAACCGCACGTTCAACAATTGTACCGTTTGTGAAGCGCACTTGTGTTTCACGGTAGCAAGGAACTGTTTTCAGGAATTCCACAACGCGAAGACGTAGCGGCCACGGCTTAGGAAAGAGGCATTCCTTATGTACATAGGGACAGATGTCCCAGCTCATAACTTTTCATTTATAATACAAACTGTTCTATCTACTGTTTTTTTGTTCTATGGGAGGGCAACAATAAACAAGAAAACAGTTAGATTGATTTTCCAATCGCTCATTTTCTTGTGTACCTTGAGAGGGCTAAACTGCGAAGAAAGGTCGTGTTGAGGCGGAGCACCTACAGCGCACTCTAATGCACCATTCGCACTGGCAGGCTGAACACCGCAATCGCCAAGGCGGTTGCAAACGTAGTTGCTACTATGAGCGCTACAGTCAGATAACTATTATTTTGGCAAAAAAATAAATATTGTGAGCCAATCTTTTTTTTATTCCACCCGTGTTTGTCATTATTAAATGGCATAACAACCCAAAATGCTATTTGACGCTAACTCAAGATGAAACAGACACACCTGAACTTTTCTCCATGGTAAAAAGAAGACATTGAGAGCGTGTTTATGAATTTTATCTGAATGATGACATATTTTATTACTCTAAATAATAAATGCAGCGTTACGGGCACCTGTGCACTTGATCGCAGTGCGACGTCTAAAAGCATCGATTTATGCGGTTTCTGTCAATGATCAACGAGTTATGGGGTCCAAACTCTTCATGTGGGTTTCTGTTACACATACAGGTTGCGCGTAAACACGTATGGAGGGAACATTTCTAAGAAGAGCTTACAGCCAGCTGGTTGTTGGCTATGCGTTATTTTTTGTTGACATGCCTTCCGCTAATTACGTAGGTGCGCAGTTGTCACATTGTCGAGCTCAGAGCACGTTGGAAAAGTACTGAAGCTTGCAGTTGGCGCCAGGCAAATCCAACAGATGTGGTAGCTAGCTTTGCAGTTGTTTAATTGGTCGAGCAGCATTTGAACGATTGGGGTCTTTGCTTTAATGAAACCATCAACTGAAGGTATGCATGAGGGTGACTCGCAATGTACTATCATGCACACGCCGGTCTATAACACGCAACTGGTGGCCATTCTGTACTCCCCAGGGTCACGTGCCGTCAGAGACGCAGTCAAAAGTCTTGATTCGTCTTGCAGGACTAATAGATATTTTAATTAGTTACTACACCACCACCTGGTCGTCTGCTAGGAAGCAGACGACGCCAGAGCGATTGCCGACGTTATTGCCTGCTGCGATTGGGATAGAACGCAAAAGTTTGTGTACATTACGCCACCTGGACCAAAACGTAGAAGGGAAAACGAGATTTCTCTATAAGCCGACGTTCACCTAAGTCTCAAATCGTCAAACAAGAAGTGACGTAGTAGATGTATGGGACTTTATCAGTAAAGTACTCTTGGCAGCAAGAAAGAGAATATCTTTTTTTTTCTTTTTTTGCAAGTTTTTTTTATTGAAGTAACTACTAATTCATTTAAGGTGTCATTTCTGGTTTTGACACTAATAGGCTTCGGTGTACATTGGCTCAAAGAAATTGCCTTTCTTTTATATTTTTGATCCAGGTAACGCCATGGTCTTAAACATTCGCTTTCAATCCAAACCGCTAGCGTCACATTCTCGGGAGTATAAGCTTCCTGCGAGTCGTAGTTCATTTACACAAACCGAAATACTCTGCTTTTTTTTTCAAGAACACCCGGTACAATGTTTTCGAGCGCAGGTAATGAAGTTTTTCCAAGAGAAGACAACATCGACAATAAACGACGGACGTGACCAGGCGGCCAAGGCAGGAGTCGACACGGCATGGCGGGTGGCGTTCCTTGCTGCGCTGATGGCGTTCTTCGAGTCCTCGAGCTTCCGCTCTTCGGCGTTCCTGTACGTTGCGGTCATCGACGAATATCAAGCCGACAGAGGACTGGCATCTTGGCCGATTAGCGTCTTCGGTACCATGATAGACATGGGAGGTAATGAACTTCTACTATAAAACAGATCTACCCATTTTGATTTAAGTTCCTGATCCCGGAATAAAAACAGGTTTGGCAGTGGGGAAAGAGAGAAGAGAGAGATAAAGATTAAATTTAAAAGGGAGAAATGTTATTTAATCATCGATCAATCAATCAATCAATGGTTTTTCTTTGAGTCAATGCATATTATAAGCTACTGTAAGCCCATCTTGGCCAATAGTCAATTTGGCGAGTTTGTGCCCTATTGCCTAAGTGCTTCACTCTAGCACACTTCTCTACATTTGGGGCAAAACTAATAGGGAGGACAGTGCAGTAAAGTTGTGTTGTGCGTATGTTAAGACAAAGGGAAGTTAGCTCGCCCCAATGGGTGTCTCGTGTTTCCGGTGTTGATTGCTAGCCTAGTGTCTTTAACGTGCGTTGCGCAGTGGAGGTACATGACCTCACGTCGATACACTACTCACCTAGGTAGAAACGGACGGGGTGTGAATCGAACGCTGTAGCTTTGGGGAGCGAAAGCTTCCGCTCGACGTTCTCCGAGCTGGGGAACATTAACACTTTCGGCCCGCGATCCTGCTGATGTGATGGCCAACTAAGTTGTTTTAATGAAAGATCAGCTTACGTTCGCGGTGTTCGAGTAATGTTGATGTTACTCTATACGCCTGAACAAAGAACACGAGGTAAACATTTCTACGAGAAAAATATTGGCTATTTCTTTCTCTTTCCCTCCCTTGTGAAAAGCACACATAAAAGCTCCGGATTATTAGAAAGAGCTCTCGATTGAACTTTGTTTGGTATGTAAATAGTTACTCGATTATCTCTTGCTGCCAAGTTTTAAAATACGTAATTTTATAAACAGAATGTAGGGAAATTTAGGAATCGACATGCAATCCAGTGCATCAACGACATTTTGTTACGATACTGAACTAGTATACGTGACGTATGTAAAAAGGCCGGACTAATCTCTCTAGACGTTAAATTGGGATGTCATAAATTGAAGAGCTCGTTTTAAGGTTAGTTAGAGGAACAGGCACCTATAGCCAACGAGACAAACTGTAAAGGGTTAATATTTGGGCTAGTGGGTAATTAAGCATCTAAACGACATTTGGGCTAGTTGGTACTTGGGCTAGTTGGTAATTAAACATCTAAGCGTTTGCGATGATACCGTATAGAAGCCAACGAGACGTTCATTCCATGGTATACGGGTGATTTTATGCGGATTCAGGCGATGGGGAATTTTCGTATATTTTAATTTTTCTTCAATTGTTTTTAGATGTAGTCGCATATCCCACACAAAAAATATCCTTATTCAGATGTTCAAGTGTCTAAAGAAAAAGAAAAAAGATATCCCGAAAGACCTAGGTGGGACGGTGGGGTTTTGATGATTGTCATGTGTAGAACATTCGAATCGAGGTCGATACGAAACTATTAGTGAAGAATCGCCAATTAATATTACGAAACATTATGTATAATCTAATAATACATTGTTCTGTAGAAGTATGTGGATATTTTTAAACATCTTAGTGACAATATCAAAGCCTGGGATCCACCGCCTCTTAAAGCTCCTTTCGGGTACGAAAAGTATTCTGCCAAGAACTGATTCGAATACTCCGAACAAATTAATATCGCTATAGTCGGTGACAGGTCAAGAACGAAGTGGAAGCTCCTCCCACCTCTTTCCACTTTAGTAGAACGAACGGTGGAGAGGAGGTCGCCTCCTCTCCACCGCTCGCTTCGCTGAAGTGGAAAGGGGTGGGAGGAGCTTCCACTTCGTTCTTGACCTGTCACCGACTATAGCTGTTCTTTGACTATAGCGAATGCGGAATGCACTACAAACGTAGACTCTTCATTTTTTTACGCCGTCACACGTGCCGTGTGGGGGCGCGCATTGTCGTGCTGTAGCAATACATCAAATTTCAGTAAACTACAGCGCTTTGACCTGATCACAGACTTTAAGTTGTTCTAGAGCAGGTCACTATACGACGTGCTGTTGCCACGTGACTCCTGGCTTATAATGATGCGTTATTGGTATTTTATGGTCACAGACGACCATGAGCGAAACCTCGACCTGCGTCCGAACTGCCTGAAACCTCTTTGTTCTTGGTGACGAAGTGTTCCTCCGCTCTTTGCTTGATCGCATGATGCCTGGATGGCCATAGTGAATGCAACATTCGTTCTCTGTAACAGTGAGCTGAAAAAAGTTTCCTCTTTGTTTCAAAGCGTCGGAGCAGCGCCTCGCGCACCTCCACACGGCGTTCCTTAATGTCTGACGTAAAGTGTCTTGAAACCAGCCTAGCGGACACTTCATAGTTCTGCAGAATATCGTGAATAGTGTGGTGCACCGAACCTTGACCTATTAAACAATCTCATATTTCTATGTCTAATAAACACATATGAATCATACCAGACATATAAGAACAATATAATAATCATATCAGAATCATATAAGAACAATATAAGAACTATATAAGAACTATATAAGAACTATATAAGATATTGCTACGTGCGTCGCTGAGCGAGAGCGTACGTGGCAGAATGGTTACCGCTTGACCGTCGCGCCGAGGGTTTAAGTTCGATTCCAGTCAGCGCACTGTCCTTATATTTGTTCTTTACACTTGGCGTTCTCGTAGGTTTGACAACATTCTTGTCTGACTGAGTTTCGAATGTTTTACGCGCCAAAAGTTCTACGCCGAATGTGCCAGAAACCCACGAGGTTACATAAGGGACACCGCATGGCGAGCGGGGTCAGTTTCGCGCCAGTGTTCGATCTAGCTGTTTTGCCGAATTCGACACCCGTCACGCTCTGTTGTTATCTTCGGTTTCCTTGTTGTTTTGGGCACAAGTTCGCCCCATTAAACGTTCAGTTCACTCAGCTATTCACCGCCTCATCACTTGTCATTCGTGACATTTTGGTGGAGGCGCTTGGTATCGCTTTCTATGCCCGTGAAGCGTACACATACGAAGACATCCCGGCCAAGGGAAGTGTTCAGCCCCGGAAAGCTACCCTTCGCAGAAGACACCGACGCCCCATCAAGTCGCCGCAACCAAGACCTACCCCCGGAACTTGGACCCCTGCCGCAGAAACCGAAGAAGACGGCGGCGATGATCACTCCACCCGTCGTTGTCCTATCCGTCGCCGCCCGTACGCCCGCGTCCTTTCATGGTGAGCCGTATGAAGACATCGAGGACTAGCTACAGCAGTACGAGCGAGTGGCCCAGCACAACCGATGGACGGATGAACAGCGCCTGCAGTGTCTTTACTTCGCGCTCGAAGGAACGGCCAGGCTCTGGATTGAGAATCGCGAAACTTCATTGATAACGTGGACCGCCCGCAAGGATTTGCTGAGATGAACATTCACCAATAAATATTGACGGGAGAGGGCCCAGGACCCTCTCCCGTCGAGACATGGTGTGGCGAGCCATGGCGTGGAGGACCTTCTTCGAATGAGGACCCAGGGCGCAAACGAGACTATCACCAGTTTCGTCGACAATGTTTTGCGCCTCGTCGCTCGCGCCGACCCTCAAGCCACCGACGAAAAAAGCTGCAGATCCTGGTGCGAGGTGTAAAGGATGACATCTTCGGCGGTCTTGTCCACAACCCCCATCCACCGTCGAAGATTTCGTCAAAGAAGCCACGAACATGGAGCGTACTCTTTTCGCCAAAGCCGGCCACTACCAGAGGCTACCCGGCGTCAGTGCTGTTTTGCAGTCCACTTGCGACCTCGCCCACGACATTCCGGGGATTCGCGAGCTTATTCGCGACATCGTCTGGTACGAGCTTACGAAGCTTCTGCCGACTGCTGAACGTCCGGCCTCAATCTCCATCGCCGAGGGTGTTCGAGAGGAGGTTCAGCGAGCGTTCCAACCAGATGCCCCTGTCAACGTGGCCGCACCCGAAGAGCCGACGCTGACCAACGCCGCCATGGCCCAACGACCGGCGCAAGCTAACCGCCTGGTCATGGCACCACCCCGACGAGACCATCAGATGCCGCAGTGTCCTCGACACCAGGAAGGAAAAGTTCAGTACGTCCGCCCAGATAGACCCTCGCCGAGGAAGACCGACGTGTGGAGGAAGGCCGATCGACGCCCGTTGTGCTACCACTGCGGGGAAGCCGACCCCATCTATCGCCGTTACCTCTACCGGCAAATGGGGCTGCGCGGCTTCCACCCGGACTATCCACGCCCACGCTATGGTGAGCGACCATAGGAAATAGAAGAGTACCTTCGACGACCTCAGTCTCCCCCGCCTGCACCTCGCCGCGGGTCCCGGTTGCCGTCACCCCGACGTCCAGCTTCGCCGATGCACCGACCCCATCGTGAGAGCCTGTCACCCTTGTCCCGCCTGGAAAACTAAGCGCGGCAACTTCTGCAGGTGGAGTTGCTGTGGACGGACGGTGTAAAGAGCCTCCACGAACGCCGGAGCGCTCCCATTCTTCCGACGCCACGCCTCGCAACGACGCTCCTAAGACGGTGTCCAACAACTTAAACATTGTCATCGACGGCCACGACGCATCGGCACTCGTTGACACCGGAGCAGACTACTCTGTCTTGAGTGGGAGGCTCTCTCGCCAATTTCGAAAAGTCATGACGCCGTGGGATGAACCGTAGATACGAACCGCTGGAGGACACCTCATCAGGCCTGTCGGAAGGTGCACTGCTCGCGTCGAAATTCACGGCGAGACGTGTGCTGTGAAATTCGTCGTTCTAGAAGACTGTCCCAGAGACGTCATTCTCGGCATGGACTTTCTGTGTGAATACGGCGCCGTTATCGACCTTGAAAAAACAGATTGTCGCTGCGGACAGCTGTTCCGCCTTCAGAGAAACCCCAAACTGCGCCAGCCGCCGTCCGAGTCGCTGCCGACCACGTGAATCTGCCACCGCGATCAAGTGTTGTCGTAGCCATCGTGACCAATGCAGCTACCTGCGGCAAAGTTGTTCTGGAAGGTAACCTTCAATTTCTTCTGGGAAGAGCAATAGGCGTCGAAAGAGTAGTAGCTGAACTTCAGGAAGGCCGCACTGTGGTCCGCGTGACGAACTTCCGATTAGGAACGCAAAACCTCACAAAAGGTGCCGCAGTGGACAAGGTAGAAGAACTCCGGAACTCCGCCGAAATCGACGCGATTGCTGAAGAATCATCGCCACCTCGGCAAGAAATTACGCCGCCAGCGCTGCTCGTCCTTGACCCCAAGCTTTCCAGGCCCGAGACAACGGCAGCGGAGTGACCTCCTCACCGAACACAGCGACTGCTTTGCGACGTCGTCGAAGGTGCGCCGAACAACCGTTGCGAAGCATCGCATTGTTACCGAGGACGTTTCGTAAAAGAAAGGGAGGTCATAGAGGAGCAAGTGCAAGAAATGCTGAACGACGACATAATCCAACCTTCAAGCAGTCCGTGGGCCTCTCCGGTCGTACTGGTTAAGAACAGGGACGGAACGCTGACGTTGTGCTTTGACTACCGGCAGCTGAACGCGGCGACAAAAAAAGACGTCTGCCCATTCCTCCGCATAGACGACACGCTAAACCGGCTGCGCCACTTCGATATTTTATAGCGCAGCTCTTAGGCGCCCGTTTCCGACTTGAGCGGCGTCGCCGTCGCCGTCGCCATCGCCGTCGGAGTCGCCTTGGGCGTCACCGTCGGCGTAACCGCGCGGTGCATTATGGGACGCATGACGTTACCAGTGACGATGACGATGCCGATGACGTCACGGATGACGTCATCAGTGACGTCACTGATGACGTCATCATAGACGATGACGATCACGTGACCCCCTTGAGGTCACGTGACGCCGTGAGGTCACGTGACCCTCATGAGGCGACGCCACTCGGAGGGAGGAGTAGCAGACAGGATGAGGCGGTGAGGAGGAGGGAGGAGGGTATACCCTCCCCTCAGTACCCTTCCGTCCTCCTCCTCAAGAGCTGCGCCCTAATTCAGCGTTACAGGGAGTTGTAAACGGCCTTCATTTTTTCTTATAATGACCGAGGCCCTAACAGGTTTGAAACGCGCTGTATTCGCAAAACCAAACTACACGAATACGTTCAAGACAGTATAGTCACCGACAGTATGAGAAACGCCTGGCGTGGCTTAACTATGCACGTAGTTCCTGCAGCGCGATTCGTTGTTTGGCGTTCTTATCGAAAAAGTGCTGAAATTTCATTGGCTAAAGAGCGAGAGTAAGTCGCCACGCGCTGCGTTTTTTCATCGATGGACCTGAAGAGCGGCTACTGGCAGATCGAAGTCGACGAACGGAACCGGGAAAATACAGCTTTCGTCATGCCCGACGGACTGTACGAGTTCAAGGTGGTGAATTTTTGATTATGCACGGCACCAGCGACTTTTCGCTGGTGGCGCATGTGAGGTTTTTGTCACGTCCATACTCAACGTTAGAATAAACTAACGTACGCTCCAAACTAGAGCAAGCGGCGTAGTTACGATCTTTGCTGCTGATTTTCTATCGACGACATTGTCATCGAGACGCCGAGATTGAACGCTTTTATTTCACGCCTTAAAGGTTGTTTCCAATATTTTGACGTCGCGGTATGCTGATTGGTTGACTCTGTGTCACAATGTTAGTTTACACTCCAACCGCGGGGGAATATTCGGTGCTGGTGGTGGCCTTCGATCTGCCCATTAAGCAAACTCTCCCGATATTCGACTCTGCTTCTCATGGACCTCGACAGCCCTTTGTCGGGCACCTGCTTTTAAATTTGTGCTTGCTCCACCAACAGGGAGAGGACACCACAAGCGTGACCCTCGTAGGGTGCCTACCTACATGTCTGTCAGTCTCCGGGTGAAGACATCCATTGTTGCCCTGAATGTGCCAGCACGTGACGCTCTCGCGCACTCGGTGCGTGACTTGGGCGGTAAAATGGCGTCTATGCATTAGCCAAAGCTACGCTCTCGAGCTGAGTGACACCGGATTGCACGCACTTCAAAATGCATAAAAAAACGACTGGGCGGTAAAATGGCTGAGATGTCACCACCTCAAGCAAAAGCGCGGGTGTGCATGAAGGCACTCTAGACCCTCGTGCGACTTGGGCGTCTAGCTCGGTTGGCGTCAGTCCTGAAAAATATCAAGGATGTTATTCTAATTGTAAATAGAAACGGAAAGAACCACGCTTTTGATGTCACAAGGTAAAATTCAGCAGTAAAATCAAATTTGGGTACAAATATGACCCTGTGACGCGCTGGTGGCTCTTGTCTTGGTGATTTTACAGCGAGTACCCGGTTCACAGCAGGATAAACTATATGGCGTTTGGCCATAAAAAAAGAAATGCTTTTCGAAGTTTAGGATGTGCAACCAGCATTACTCATCTGAGAGGCCGATAAAGCGTTCCATGTTCGAGCTCCGCCCGTGTCATGTTTCTCGCGTCTCAGGCAGCACAACCTATTTTGACTAACGACATACCAGCAGAATGGAAACACGCCATCGTCACCATGATCCCCAAACCAAACAAAACCTCCGAAGTCAAGAACCTACGACCCATTTCTCTCACCTCGTGCACCGGCAAACTTCTTGAGAAGCTTGTTCTCACGCGCCTCGAATGGCATCTCGAGCACGTGAAAGCCCTACCCTTTACACTCATTGGCTACCGCAAGAATATCTCCACACAAGACTGTCTCCTTCGGCTATACAATGACCTCCTCCAAGACAAAAGCACCACACAACTCCGCTCACTCCTAAGCCTGGACATCTACAAAGCCTTTGATAACGTCTCGCATGACTCCATACTCAGTACCCTCAGAGAAACGCAGTGCGGCCCTCGAATGTACAACTACATCCGCAACTTTCTATCGAACCGCACGGCCGCCTTTAAAATTCCTGGACACATCTCCACACCTTTTCCGTTACACCAAGGAGTACCACAAGGCTCCATCCTCTCTCCCACCCTTTTCAATCTTGCCATGAGCAAACTTCCCGCACAACTCGACACCATCCCCCACCTCAAATTCTCCATCTACGCCGATGACGTTACCTTATGGACCAACACCGGCTCCCCCGGCCAGCAGGAAGAGACACTGCAACACGCCTGCGACACTGTCGCACGCTATGCCATTAGTATAGGTCTGGCCTGTTCTCCATCTAAATCGGAACTCCTCGTCATCTCCAACCGCAAAAACAATCCCGACAGGCAGCTGATCACCGTACACCTCGACGGCACTCCCATACCCCAACGCCCGCACATCAAGCTCTTAGGCCTCACCATCCAAAACAACGGTGCAAGCGATATCACCATCTCCACCCTCTCCAAACAGATAAATCAAATCACACACATCCTCGGCCGTGTTTCCCGCCGCCACAGAGGCCTCAAAGAGAGCGACATGAGACGAGCCATCGAAGCTCTCATCTACTCTCTCGTACTCTACCATATACCCTACACCCCGCTCACTAACCGTCAACTCAAACACCTCCAGACACAGCTCCGCAAACCCACCCGCCTTGCTCTCGGCGTGCCACAGTACGCTCCCCTAGAGCACTTACAACAGATGGACCCCTTCAACACACTCGAGGAGCGAGTCGACTTGCACCGACTGGGTCAACAGCAACGCCTAACCACGTCCCTGCAGGGTCGCTACATTCTCAACTCTCTCGGTTACGACACCCTGCACCTCCCTCCCATCGAAACAACCACACCTCCCTGGGATACCATACCCCAAATCACCACACTCCCCATACCCAAACATATGAATCCCGACAGCAACCCGGAACGCCGCAAGCACAGAGCCAAACTCATATCCCAAAAACTCGCCACACTTCAGGCACAGCAGCACCTCATCTACTACACAGACGCCAGCTACGACCGTGGCACCAAACTCGGCCGCACCGCAATTCACTGTCCCCAGACCAACACAACGCTTAGGCAAACATACACCGAAGCGCCTTCGGCAGACCTCCTGGAGACTCAGGCGCTGTGCTCCGCCATTCACCATGCCATCGCCAACCCCCACGAGGGACACACCTCCATCACTGTCCTGACAGATTCCCAAAAGGCAGTCCGCACATTTCAGTACAACCAACTCCCCAACTACATGTCGCGCGAGCTTCGAGCCGCCCTCAACACCACCCCCACCCTTCGCTTCTACATCTACTGGATCCCTGGCCACGCTCTAATCCCAGGCAATGAACGAGCACATTCACTTTCCCGAGTCACTTCCACTCCGGGACCTGCGATTGACTGGCCTACGTCCTATGACCCCCAACTCCAGCGCAATGAATACCATCAACAGCGCTCTGACACACTCCGACAACTCCGCGAATCCAGACTCGCCCTCGTACCACCGCCTCCCACACTCTCCCGACAACAGGCCAGCACTCTACGCCGAGCACAGACCCACACGCTATCCTCCCCACACTATACTCATCTCTTCCAAGGTGCTCAGGGCACAGCTAAGTGTCCCTTCTGCACTGGCTACCCAAACAACACGCACACCTACTGGCAATGCCTCCATGCACAACCATCCATCCGCTCTACACTTTCCAAGCTCCCTCCCGGGCTTCGGCCCACGACATGGAAAGAGTGGCTCTCTCCCACAAATCATCAACACGTGCCCGCCATCTTCGACGCCCTTCTTCACCACATCACAACGATCGAAGAGAAGCTGAGGGCGTCGAAAGACGCCACCAATCCCCCATGATCCACCTATCCTCACCCTTCTGAATGGCGTCCTCCTGGACACCACTTTGACACCCTGAACTGAGGTTCAATAAAAACGTTTTCTCCCTCTCTGTTTCTTCCCCCGTACTATTGTAGACTGGAACGACCTCCCCTCACTTATTTTAACTCAGACGCATAACACCGCATTCCGCAACGCTCTTTGTTCTCATTTATGTTGATTCCCACTGTGCCGTCCTATTTGTTTTAGAGCGCAGCTCTTAGGCGCCCGTTTCGGGCTTGAGCGGCGTCGGCGTCGGCGTCGCCGTCGCCGTCGGCGTAACCGCCCGAGGTCACGTAACCCCCAGGTCACGTGACCCCTCCTCGGAGGTCACGTGATCCCCCAGGTCACGTGACCCTCGAGGTCACGTGACCCCCAGGTCACGTGGTCCCCAGGGTCTTCCACTCCGGGACCTGCGATTGACTGGCCTACGTCCTATGACCCCCAACTCACAGCGCAATGAATACCATCAACAGCGCTCCGACACACTCCGACAACAGGCCAGCACTCTACGCCGAGCACAGACCCACACGCTATCCTCCCCACACTATACTCATCTCTTCCAAGGCGCTCAGGGCACAGCTAAGTGTCCCTTCTGCACTGGCTACCCAAACAACACGCACGCCTACTGGCAATGCCTCCATGCACAACCATCCATCCGCTCTACACTTTCCAAGCTCCCTCCCGGGCTTCGGCCCACGACATGGAAAGAGTGGCTCTCTCCCACAAATCATCAACACGTGCCCGCCATCTTCGACGCCCTTCTTCACCACATCACAACGATCGAAGAGAAGCTGAAGGCATCGAAAGACGCCACCAATCCCCCATGATCCACCTATCCTCACCCTTCTGAATGGCGTCCTCCTGGACACCACCTCGACACCCTGAACTGAGGGTCAATAAAGATGTTTTCTCTCTCTCTCTCTCTCTCTCTTGGTTTTCGAGGCACCAGCGTGTTGCCGAAGGTAGGAAGTTCACGTTGGAGGCTGGGCTACAGAAGCTCCTTCCTGCTCTCCTCGCCCTGTCAGTAACTATTGCAGAACAATTGTAGATAAAAAGAAGCTATCAAAACGTACCTATCCCTTTTCAACACACCCCAATGTTGGAGGCGGGCGTCCCAGACGTAGGCCTCCGACACAATCACGGATCGTATCAATTTCCAGAAATGAAGTAGTTTATGCGATTAGGAAAAGAAGCAAACAATCTCTCTTAAAACACAAGCAACGTAAGGTTAGTTTTGTTATTAATTTAAAAAAATATGTCTTTTGGCTAGCTGGTGGTACGCGACCATAATTAAAACCCGTGAAAGCGAAAAGGGTTCGTAAAAAATAGGACACAACAAAGGATGCTTGTGTACACCTCATTTACTGTGTATTCATTTTGTGTTCCCTCATCTTAAGCATAAATTATAATTGCCTTTCCTGCTTTTAAATCTTCCGTTGCCTTGCCCCAATTCAAGAATAGGTCCAACTCAGTTCTTCGAGTCCTCCGTAAACTTGCAGCCGTTGTTGACCCCTGTATGCTGCTTGGAATGCCCCTCCGACTGGTGTGCTTACCGCGGTGCCTCGAAGGCGTCTCTGACGTAATGTGTTTATCACATCCTAAAAAGTGATCTCTTCATATGCGCTTGATGGCCATATAAAGTAAAGCGCGCTCCAAACAGGCACGTATTTCAAATACCTGTGCAAGGAACATGTAAGCAAATACGTGTTCCTTCACACGTTTCGGTATCTACGGCCATCCGGGAAACATTAGCCTATTCGAAATACAGGCGAAGGAGGGCTGGCGAAGGTACTTCGCAGCCACGGGTCAACTGCGGCCTCTACAAGTGCCTCCGATGTCGAGAAAACAGAGCGTCATTTCATGCGCGACGTGGTGACGTCGGCAACGTCGATAGGTTGCAGGCGCAAAGTTCGCTGCCCATCGAGAGGAACGACATTGTCGCGAGGCGGCAAAAGTACTTTCACTAGTTCGCACGAAAGGGAGAAAGGGGACGAAAATGTTCCTACTTCGCATCGTCGGAACGAAGAGGGTGACCGCAGGGCACGACCGTAACTTTGACCCACAAAGCCTCATTGTGCGACGATGGTAGGACGAGGCAATCATTGCTTATCGGATTTACCACTCGACTGATAGCAAACTACAGTACTTGGCATGAACGCCCGTTCCACAGAATAAATATTTATGTGAAGGCATCATCTCAGTGGGTATCCTTCATTTAATTAAACCAGCAAAGGAGTGGACGTAGTCTGGTGAAGCAGCCCGCTTGTGGCGTCATACGAGCATTAGCGCAGCATTTTGACACCACACCACAAAAAACCCCGCGAGGAAAACTCAGCACAAGTTTGGAACAAACTTGACGAAAAAAAAAAGAAACGGCGCCAACAAACGTTTGTTTTTTGGTCTCGACGGGCACTTCGTCTACACGCTTGATCAATCGCTAGGATGTCGAACAGTCACTTGGCAAACAATAGTCGACTTATCACTTCATCCCACAGAAACTATCAGGCACAAAAGCGGATAACGACATAAATTTGCGACGAAACAGACGTAACCCGGATAGATATAAGCGCAGAAAAATCACGGCGAGAAACCGGTAGCTGCACACCCGGCCGACCCTGCACTCGGCGATACCAGCATTGCCTGCGTCGGAGGCAGCGTTCCTTCGTCAAGCCATTGCCTACTATACACTGACAAAGCCTGGCAGATCACCACGAGAAGCGGCCGCCGAAACGGACAAGGTGGAGCGGCAGACAACAGATGAGAGGAGAGCCAAGTGACTGGCGCCCCGCTGCGGCGAGACGCCGAAACACACTTCTCCCAAGCGAACAGGTGTGTTTCGGGTACTCGCCGCTGCAAAAGCTGTGCGCTGACGTCCAGGTTCTCCGAGAAAGGGCTCTTCGATGCTTTGTGCTACAAGATCCTCGCTCTCCAAATCTGCGACCGGGCACTCTATGGCTCCGTCGTCGAACTGCCAGGCTTTGTGAGTACACAGGAGCCTATGGTCAAGCACGAAAAAGAGCACGTGATCACCGGTGGGAAGAAAGCGCGCTCTATGGTTGGCCACAACCTCAATACGGGCGCCTAGGTCATACTACAGGGCACCCAGAAGCGATGAAATATTTCAACTCTAAATACCTGAGGCGGAGCACGAAAAAATGGAGCGGTGACGGAAGAACCGGAAGCGGGAACCTACACTTGTACCGGCGCACGTATTTGAAATACGGGTCGGTTTGGATCGCGCATTAAGATACACTAATAAAAATAAAAAAATAAAATAAAGATGTTTTTGAAGGGTTTAAATGGGCCACAATTGTTTTAGCAATGTTTAAACCCTTGGAAGCAATTTAGGTGGGCGAAACCCTTCTTTAGGCCCCGCCTAGGGCTTAGATTATTAAGTACCTTTTGAGGAACAGAATGTTAGGGCGCAAACGAGCTGGTGATGATTGAAAAGGATAAACATAAACCATGAGACTAGGGAGACAGACGATGAAGAAGAAGAGGGAGATTATAATAATTGGGGTTGTGTGATATTTAGACAGCGTGTAGTTGGTCAGCCATTTCAAAGTTGCGACGAGTCACTCGCTGTAGATAAGCAATTTAGCCAGTGCAGTACAACCGCTAGCCTGGGGTCTTTAACGTGCACCACGCAGCTGTGATACACGACCGCACGCCGGTACGATGCTCATCCAGATCGAAACGGTCACGGGTGGGGATTCCACCCAGGATCCTTGGGTTCTGCAGCGCGAGCGTTCGCTCCACATGCTCCGAGCTGGTGTGCGCTAGCCCACTCGGCCACCGATTTCCCCCGAGAGGAAGAACAGGAATATCAAACACAGCTGTATTTCAGACTTCTGCTCTTTCTTGACTTCATCCTCGTCTTTCTCCCTTGTCTCAGCGTTTTAGTTCATTATGTTAGGCACCTTTTCTTGGCTCTCACTGAATAGAGAGCAGATTGACGTGTGAAATGTTGGTTTCACAATTCTATCTTCGTGTCAAAATAGTATTTTAATCGACAAATATTTTTTATGCTTGAGAAACAAATAGTTTAGAAAGATTCAATATTGTTTTTTTGAAGATGGCTAGCAGGGTTTGCGGAGTGCTCAACGAGCGCAACTCATCGAAATCGTAAATTTTTATAAGTGCGAGTTCTTTTGCGTTCACCAAGGTGCTTAAAGGAAGATCTTCTAAACCGACGTAGTTTGTCACAAACAACTGCAGCAAGTGTTTCTATTTTTTCTCTCTTAATTTGTTTCATATGATTTTTAGAAGGTTTCTTGGTACGGGCGTTCGGCATCTCTGCTTTTTGTTTCTCCATAGAACAAACTGCATTAAAATGAATTAAATTAACGTACGAGCCTTCGAATGCGCTGTGTGAGAGCTTGTTTTGGTATCGAAAGTGGCCTAAGCCTACAGTCTAAAAAAGAAAGCGTGGTCGTAATAGAACTCTTAGGGGTCCTTCGGCATGTCAATATTTTGCACCCTCAAAAGTTAATTTAAGCGCCCCCTAAAATGGTTCTTCGTAAAAAAACCTGTAATGGGTTCTTTTAGGCTCCCTTGTTGACGAGAAAGTGTTTTTCATCGAGTCGAACGAGTCGAAACCGTTCTTCACAAGCTGAAAGAGTTCTTGGGACGTCGAAGAAACTTTTAAGAATGAGTTTCTTTTAGAGTGTAGCGTTGCACATCAATATATATTGCTTGACCTGGCTTCATTTGTTCGTTTGCGCGTGATAATGATGATGAATAAAAATTGCACAATTCACAAAGCGGCCCCGCTGATTTGTGAATTGTGCAATCGCCGTGATTGCAACCCTGGTTTCAATGCGGAGGAGATACTCTACACAGGCCAGAATATGCCAGTTATTAGGCTGGAGGCGATCGGGCGTTCGACTCGCATCAAGTTTGTCTTGGTTTGTTCCTGTCATTTTGTTTCGAAAGGAGAGCAGCTATCAAGTTTCGCGGTGCGCCTAACCTGCCACAGTGAATATATTTAGGTCGCGTTTTAATTGTGCGTGATGACACTCACCCACCTTGCTCGCCGATGTCATGCGATAAAAATACCAAGAAAATAAAAGCTGGAAAGGTATGCATATTTATTTTAGCCCTCTCAGTCGCTTTTTACCACACATCGACAGACGCTGAAAGAGGATTGTATTGAACCGTGGCTCGTACATGATGGAACGCTAGAACGCACATTTCGTGGTCGCGACTTGAAAGCGTTCACGAAGTTTTAGGGGTGGGGGGGAGGGAGGAATAGCGGACGGACGAATGCGAAAGCTGCGCAAACTGGCGCCAACGCGCAGCTTTCATGTCAGCGTCTGGGCATTGCAGACGACGACAGACGGTGGCACAATAACACACGATGTCGGAGGCTGCCGCGCGTCTGCTTTGCACGACAAGCTGGCGGTGGCAGACGCCCGAATAGACGCACCGGATGTCGCGAAGGAGAGACACTAGGCTTGCAAGACTGTTCGACCGAGCAGCCAAGCCAATCCAGTAGTAATGATCGGGGCCACTGTTCTGTGGACGGGGCTTAGAACGGGCAGTGTCATCCACCTGAATGGAGTCTAACGGCGTACCTACCACGGAAAAAAGACTTTATTGGAAACGTATAAAACATACGTGTCCCTTCTATGCCCTTTAATTTGTTTTCTCGTGTGTTTTTAAGTATCATGTTGTCGCCGGTCGTGAACCTGGCGGTGTCCCAGCACCGGGGCTGTACATGGCAGCCGCCTGTTCTGTTGAAGTTCGCTCTCCACCTTAACACTCCACAGAAGTTTCGGCAACCAGGAATGGACTTTTTTGGAAACGCCAGCGCCACGAGTGAGCGCTCCGGGGCGCTATGAGAACTGTGAAGGTGTCGCGCTCTTTAGAAAAGCCAGGTCGGGATTAGTCGAGCTTTTTCATGCTAGATGGCGCACGCTACCGCCCGAACTCAGCACCATTCTTAACCCATTCATGCATCCAGTTAAGCAAACTCTCTATGAAACGTTGTTGGGACGAGATGCATTCCTCCTTACCGGTGAAGGAAAGTAAAATGGACCAACTAGATCAACTGATTCCCGTAGCAAAATTTAAAAAAAAAAGTTGGATTCTTTAGTGATTTTTCGCTCTTTCGGCGCTTGGCCCACGTGCGACGGTCCATTAAAAAAAGAACGGTGTCCCATCCAAAAAGGGCAGTGGACAGACGTGATGTGACTGAGGGTTTCTCACCTCATCTGGAGAACACAGCGCAGTACTGGACGCTGCAAATATCGCCGTCTGCCGTGCAGAGGGACCCAACGCGAAAGTAGGCAACACGGTTCTCGTGAGGCGGTACGCGAGTAGCAGCAGATGATCGGAGCAGCGACCTCACTGTTCGAATAATCCTCACGCGCGTCGCTTAAGGGCGTGTGCATACCTTTAGTGAGGTCCACTGTGCCGCCACGATGACACTCGAAACTCACGTAACGCTCGTTCTTTTAGATGAAACGTTAGAACCATCCTTGCCAAGATAAGAAAGTTTCGGACAGCATGAAAGTCTCTGTTTCTTTGACGTTATTTATTGCCACTTTGGGAGCACTTTTGATCTCAGGGCAGGATAGGACGCTAAGCACACCGGTCGAAGACAATTATTAAGCACCCTAGTCGCTGGGCCCAACGGACTGCAAATAGCGCGAGGTTTCGGATACTTGAAGCGAAAGCTCCCGCAGCAAAACTCTGGTTCACATATTTTATACCACCGATCATACGCGTGCAGTTTAATGTTGAGCGTAATTTGTTTGTTTAAAAGTGAACAGGCCGACTGAATGTTGCCTCTTTGTCAATTCTATGCAATTTATATCTTCCATAACGGCAAATATAGAGGGTGCTTTTTTTTAAGATTTACAGATTTGTTTTAAAAACGCTGTGAAAGCTACACTTATGCGGTCTGTGCAGGTGACTTATAAGGCGAGGGAGACATAATATATAGGGTGTTTCAGAGAACGCAGGCCAAATCGCTCCTGCGAAAACTACTAATCGCAACGGAAAGAAATTGCTTGTGGCGTTTTGGTCCTGGGCCAGGGGCCCATTTAGGAAAATTTTTGAAGTCCGGGATAATAAAGTTGTTAATTATTTTTGCCTAATTAACTTTTTTATTATTGTGTTTAAGGGGACGTTTTTAGTTAGAAAATTGCTCAGCATCATACAAAAACACTAAATCAACAAATTGCAGAACGACAGAAGGCACGCGAAGCATTTTACGGGTTTCTTAGAAACCGCACAAATTCGACGGGTTTTTATGTTTCTGGTTTGCTATCGGAGCGCATTTCGGCCCCGGCGGCACAGCGCCCCATGGAGAGATAGTGCAAGCAGACTCTGATTCGTCGCGCGATGAGAGCGCAGCAAAGGTTTGTTTGCACTATGGGTAGCGTGCGACTAAACAGTGGCGTCGCGTTGCGGCTCCCAGCAGAGTCGTTTGGCGGGAACATCAGTTGGATTGGCGCGCCCACTTAGGTGTCGCACGCTCCCTATTATCACTCCGCAGCCAATCAAATATCAACGTATTGTCGCAAGCTTTTCATTATCGCGCCGCAGCCAATCAGATTGCGGTGTTACTAATTATGAAGTCCAAGAAGGAATCAAGCAGAGCACGAACATAATATGCCCTGCCGTTCTCACTGACAAAGAACTGCCGCAATAGCTTATTAGCTTCATGCGCTGCCTGATTCATTCTTCGTCCTTTATAATTAGAAACGCCGCAATCTGATTGGCTGCGAAGTGATAATGAGAAGCATGCGACAAGACAGTAGCGCCGCGGTTCGGCTCCCAACAGAGTCGTTTGGCGGGAACATTAGATTGGATCGGCGCGCCCCCTTTAGGTGTCGCATGCTCCCTATCTCTCCACGTGGCGCGGTGCCGCCGGGGCCGAAATGCGCTCCGATAGCAAACCGAAACTTAAAAACCCGTCGAATTTGTGCTGCTTTTCAAAAAGCCGTAAAATGCGTCGCGTGACTTCTATCTTTCTGCAATTTGTTGATTTTCGAGTTTTCGGTGATGCTCATAAATTTTCTAATTTATGAGCATCATCCACCTTAAAGCCCTTAAACACAAACAATAAAAAAAGTTAATTACGCAAAAATAATTAACAACTTAATTATTCCGTACTTTAATCATTTTCTAAATGGGCCCCTGGCCCAGGACCAAAATGCCACAAGCGCTTTTTTCGTTGCGATGAGTAGCTTTTCGCAGGAGCGATTTGGCCTGCGTTCTCTGAAACACCCTGTATAAGACAAATTGTAGCGATCAGATCAGCTAATTAAGGAAAATATGTTAATTACCTTTTTAATTAGTGTTCATAGTTATATGGTTCCAATTAGAAACTTTATGAGCGTCGATCTAAAACCCCTAAATCAGTAATTTTTAGAAAGACTTTGAGCGCTTGAGAAACGCAGTTTTGCGCTAAATTTACCACTCGTAGACCAGGTACAAGGCAGGGACTAGATAAGAGACAGAAAAATCGCGCGGGCGCCTTACCGCAACCGCTAGCCTTGTACATACTCCACGAGTGATACATTTAGTGCATTGGTACGCTTCTCACGCGCTCAAGGTCTTTCTGAAAATTACTGATTTAGTGGTTTTCGGTGACGGTCACCAAGTTTCTAATTAAAACGATGTGTGTATCTTAAGTATTTAAAAGGGTAATTAACAAACTTTACTGAATTAGCCAACTGATCATTACGATCAGCTTCCTATTCTATGTCCCCCTGGCCGTATAACCTACCTGCACAGAACGCATAAGTGTCGCTTTGACACCTTTTTTTTTTGAACAAACATGTAAAGCTTAAGAATAAAACACCATGTAGAATGAGAGCTAAGTATATTTGCGCTGATCAGACAAAAAGCAAAGTATAAAGTAAAGTTTAAAGCTAAAAAATATCAGCAGGTATGCAGCAGACATGAAAAGATAGAGAGAAAATGGAGCCCGCTGCAAGGATACATAAGCAAGCTGTAAGGACTCTAGGAGGCTTTCCTCCGTAAGCGTCTCAGTGTGGCGCAGCATGCTTTACAGGTGGTCGCGTCTTCGGCTGTACTGTAGAAATTGTTCGAGAGGAGCGAGTTAGAAGTGCGAGCTCTGGATAGAATGGTTAGTGGGCAGGCGCAAAACCTATCTGTCTCTCTCTCTCAGCTCATTCTTCGATCGCGTTCAAGCAGTGAGTAGTGGAAACAAAATCAGCTAGCTTGAGTGCACCCACTATTCGTTCCAATCAGAGATCGGTCTTCTGACGTCCCAGTGCGCTACCATCTCCCCTAAATCAGTTTCTACTCGTGTCAATCTAGCATTCATCTCCTGTTGAGAGAACGCGGACACGAATGGGAAACTGTTCAGCAAAAGTATTACAACTTCAGGATAGATAAGTTGACAAAATTAATAAAAATTAGATAGGTTGCGTATACAACACGGTCGGAAGTATTAGGAGTGACAACGTCAACGGGGGCCGAGTCTAGAGAATTTAAAGGCGCGTGTGAAATGCAACAAATTTATTTAAATGTAACAGAATTTGCGGAGAACACAGAATTCCTTCTTGTTAGTCCTATAATTCAATTGAACGAAACAAATATTTAAACAGGAGGTAATCTCAAACAACAAAACGATACACAAGAAACTGATCGAAAGAAATGCCAAGACAACCGCCTACTACATAGACAATCGAATCAAAAGCACATAGAAACGCGAGTTACATTTTATCTTTGAAGACGAATCTCAATCAATATGGTTACACGAAAATGATCATACGATGATTGTAGAAAATAAAAAACCGAAATATGTCTTAGCTTTTTACCGGTGATGTGGCCTCGCGCCTCACTGAGCGCTGAGCGACGGGTATTCCACTGCCTCCGGAATCGGCTATTCAGTTCCCAACTGGGACGGAAGGCATTTCGCCACAGAAGAAAAAGGATTGAAAATTATACTATTTTCGATATCTTTGCTGATAGAGACGTTCGAGCGGTTAATTCAGTATACATAGCCGACGACGCTTACATTATCGAGAAGCCTCTGTCAGTGCGATAGAACATCACCGTGATCTACACGTATGGTGCCCGGGAGGCGTCATCCGGCTGCTGTGTTCAGTGTCCTATTCCGACGATACACCCAGAGTGGTCCCAAAGTGGCAACAAATGACGTCACAAAAGCAGGAGTGACATGCTCTCTGGATGTCGCGTTCCCGTTACTTGGTCGTAGAAATGATGGCACATTGCAAAATCAAACACGAGGGTCGCTGTCGTCGTGGCGTCGCAACTTCTGGTTGCCGAAGCTTCCGTGGGCTGCCACACTGTAGAGTGACCTGCAGCAAAACAGGCGTCTACCACATGCACTACAGCTGTTGGGACGCCGCCAGGATCGCGATTGGCGACTGCGTGACACTTCTACGACGTCATCGAGCGGAAATCGAGTGACCACTTTTTTGGACGCGGTACACACACCATTGGGACAGATGCTCCAAGCACCGTATTACGGGTGGCTCAAACAGAGGGGGGTTGGAAATTCGGAGTTCAAAAGTGCGTCACGTGAAACCTCGCTTTTGGGAGGTTTATTCCCTTTGTATTGGTTTCCCGGTTTACGTACATGCACTCCTTCGGAAGAGACGTCGCCACGTCAAAAACATGAAGATCTACAATTAATTGACAATTCAATAGCAAAAAAAAATGTGAATGGCAAAATAAGAATACAGCTTCCGTTATGGTCACTTTTTTCTTTTTGCATTTGTGTGTGCTTTATATGTTTATTTAACATATGTTTCTGTTGTCTTTTATGGGATATCATGGTAGTGAAGAATCCTCACGTCTATTTGGATTGTCTTGTTATGCGAACGCAAAAACAAGACAAGGGACACAGAAAAAAACGTCAGACATATCAGACACGTGTTTTTGTGTGTCCCTTGTCTTTTGTTCCTTTGTACTCGCATACCAAGATGTTGAACCAAGACGCTGTCACGATTCTATCTATATTTGTATTGGTCGAATCCCTTTCTTCCAAGATGTTTTTATAGCCACAAATTAAAATTAGTATTATCCAAGCACCACAACGTAAACACCGTCCCGATTTTGGCCAATTGCACCACACCTACTTAAAGAATGACGGCCGTAAGTGGCCGCTAAAGTGAGCGTGTAAGCTGCGGTGGCGATTACTTAAATGCATGCTGGGAACGCGTCTGTCCCCATAAAAACCTGCAGCACAAAAAAAATTCGCATTTGATTTAATCGCGATTTGTGTTGTGATTCCTCGAGCACGACAAGCTATCCCGACAAAAATGTTTTCTTTGTTTTTTTTATCATGAAAATAAAGGAATACTAAAAATAACCACATTAAGAACGTCCTACAAATGAACGACTTCTTGACCCTGCTGTGAGTTTAATTCCATTAAAGCACTTTACTAATTGCTCTAATGGTAAGTGACTTACGTGAATCAGAACTAATTCGACTTTTTTTACATCGTTCCCACTTTGAGCTGCATTGATTCCATAATGCAGTGGTTCTCAACCATTGATGTGTCGGGGACCCCTTGGGGTCTCGCCAAATTTATGGGCATCCCATGCAAGACGAAAAAGGGGACGGAGAGGGTAGAAATTAAAGGGGACTCAAGTGGTTTTTGAGTTCGTGTTTTGATGATGGCAGCTGAATTTAGACGCCCTAAGTATCCCTAAAAACCAAAACGTATAGTCATACGGTGATTATTTCTTTAATAAAAATGCAATTGAAGGCCGCCAAACCTCGGATCCATCCGAAAACGAAACCACTCTCATTGGTCCTCGCACGCTTATCAAAAGGATCTCGGGCCAATGGCGTTGGACGACGTTCCGTCGCGCAGTGATCCCGAGGTAGCCGCATCGGCCGAACCTCTTTGTCATTCGAGCTTCGATCATGGCGGAGTCGGCGGAGTTCTCTACGCTCGAGGACCTGACGCCGTTAGAGGTTGAAATTCTTCGGCGGACAGCCGATCTGGGGAGGATTTCCTATGACGCCACTCCGATGTGCGATGCGGACGATAGCAGCGCTTCGGAGTCATGTTCGGGTTCCGAGGACGACGAAACGCAGACCTTTTCGGGCGTTCTTCAATTTACGGTTTGGGCAAGTCGTAACCAAACCAACGTTTGAAATCGCAGCGTTACCTCTGGTACGTGATGTCAAGCGATGTCGCCACGTTGACTTTCGCCTCGGGAGGACGGGGGAAGGCTGGTTCAGACATGTGCAACGAGCGCGTACCTACGACTGCGTCCGGAGCGACCGGAACGACCGCTCTGCGCCGCGCGTACACACACCTGCAACCGCTACAAGCAGCACAGCGGGTCGCCGCCGTCAGCTGTTTCAGCGGCCCCTCTAAAGAGGGGACGCACTGCTACTCAATGCCGTAACAGAATATAGACAGGCAGTTTTCAATAGCCTAAAGCTTTATTAATTTTTTTCTTGATAGGCTTGCAGGGTACAGTGGATGAAAAAAAGAAAATAAAAAGATGCAGTACGCCGTCTTGGACGATCACAACTCTAATACACGACATTGCAATAGTACAAATATCGCCACACGCCTTTTCTACGATTATAAAAGACAATGTAATCTTAGCAGCGATATAGCAACGTAGGAATATGATTTCGTGATCAGATAGACGTTGCGAGCGTTCAGGATTGCTAACACTAATCACTTTTCTCCGGTGATGAAAACGCGTGAAAATTCGCATCCTTTATACGGTACGCGCCAGTAATACCTTGAACTTGAGCACACGCATGGAATGCGCCCAAAAAGAAATCCGGGCGATGTTCGAGGACACAAATGCTTAGAAAGCACCACTGTAGTCGAAGTAAACAAACACGAACGGCACGGGCGTTCCAGCTGTCTTGAGAGTGCCGCCACGTCATCGCCGCACGAGTAGGTGGATCTTCCCTTTTAGTACGTGCTGGGTTATCATAGCGACACACGACGAAAATTCACAGTCAAGGATAGCGCTTTTACGCGGAACGATGAGCTTTCACCACGCCGTCCACGCCGACGATCACCACCGACGCCATGCGGATAGAAGGAGCCGGCTGGCCCGCGACCGGCACGACCGGCCTGCAACGCGCGCAGATACGTGCGCTTCCGCGCATTCCGGGGGAACGGGAAATTCACCCCCGCGGAGGAAGGCAAGGAGAAAACGTAGTCCCTTGTTTGTTAAACGATAATTGCAGTATCGCGTATTCTAAACTAGAAATATTTTACGTCTTGTGAAATTATCATGCACAACATATTTAAATGAACTGAAAATTGTTTCTTTAGCGAAACTTTACAAAGGCCGCCAAAATTTTCAAACATACGATAATTCCATTGGTCCTCGCAAGTACAGAAAAGAGTCCGCACGTATTTTATTCCTGCGTGATTAATAGGCGGTTCTGCCTTCTAAAACTGAAGATACTCATTCACTGACACTTCCTTAACGCCATCGCACCAAAAAGTAGCTTCTCCAAAAACTGCTTGAGTGTCCCTTTAAGACAACTTATCCTAGTGTAAAAACGACACCCATTAAGGCTCCATCTTACTCCGACGTGGAGCGCAAGCGAACGTCGCGTAGCAGCTTAACGTGGGCTTTTCATTGGCCGGAGAGCAGGAATTCTATATCTGCGACCAATCAGCATCTGTGTATGCTGCGCTCTACGTCGGAGTATACCAGAGCCTTTACTGTTATACAACAAAAGAAGAGAGATGCATCAAGTAAAATGATTATTGGATAATTAGGTGGTAACTTCTGTACCCTTTTTAACAGGCGTTAGCTAGCGCGCCCCTAACTACGGTCAACGAGAAAGCAATTTCATTTTTTTTACAAGGAAAGAGGTGGGGGTTTCAAGTTCAAGTTCAAGTTTTATTCGCCTCAAAGACGTTCGTTCGAACGTATTACATGAGGGGGGGTAGAAAAATACAAACAAATGCAATGATACAATGGCAATCAAAGAACTAACTAAGGTTAAAAATTAACAACAAACAAAAACTAAAAACGAACTATACAAAATTCAGAACAAAGTTTACACAAACCGGGCACAACAGAACTGGGGACACAGTGCGCAATTTATAGCAAACACAAGCAGACATGGCGCTGAAAACATATCATAGTACCAAAGCCGAAGATTTTTCGCGGAATATTATTTCGTTCTGTTCAGTGACTATGTCGTTTGGGAGAGAATTGCAATTTTTAATGGACAGAGCAAGAGGAGAGTATTTAGTATCTATTAGTGCGACCGAATATAGGTGCAATTTTTAAAGAATGATCATGACGCAAAGAAATGTATGAGGCAGGCTTAGTGGTGAGCATGAACGACGGCATGTTGTATAAAACTGAAAAGAGTGGCGAGTGAGCATGAATGATGGCATGTTGTAATAAAACTTATGAAAAAGAGTAAGGCGAGCGACTGTCCGACGTGATTCAAGAGAAGTTAAATTAGAAAGAACCTTTAGTTGGGAGACACTGGTTTTCGTACTGTAGTTTCGATGAATGAAGCGGACGGCCTTATTCTGGACTGATTCTAGCCTATTAATTAGGTAAAGTTGATGAGGAGCCCATATGGTGCTAGCAAATTCAAGTTTCGATCTAACGAGGGTTTTATATGCAGTAAGTTTTACGTCCCGTTGAGCAAGGTATAAATGCCTTCTCAGAAATCCCAGAGTTCTTAACGATGTGGTAACGATGTTTTCGATATGGGCATTCCAGGTTAGATCTTCGGTGAAAGTGATACCTAGGTACTTGTATGACTGAGTGGATAAAATAGGATCGCAAAACAATTGAGTACGAGGGAGTGTGGTGTTTTGAGGAATTAAAAGAAATGAGCTTGGTTTTAGTAACATTGATGTTCATTTGCCATGTTAAGCACCATTCACCCAAGATGTCGATGTCGCGTTGAAGGAGCTCCGAATCGCTAGGATGAGAAATTTGGCGGTACAGTACACAGTAATCAGCAAACAGCCTCACTGATGACGAGATTAGTGAAGGTAAGTCGTTTATGTAGATGAGAAACAAAAGTGGACCTAAGACGCTGCCCTGTGGAACTCCGGATTTAACTGTAATGGCGGGCGAGGACGTGTCATCTATACATACATACTGCTTACGATTGGTGAGAAATGATGAGATCCAACTGATGATTTGATCATTTATGTTTAATTGAGAAAGTTTTGGAAGTAAGCGTTGATGAGGGACGGTATCAAAGGCTTTAGCGAAATCAATGAAAATTGCGTCCGTAGTATAAGAGTCGGTAAAGTTATCGTGGAGATCTGTTACGAATTCAAATAACTGAGTATCACAAGAAAGATGTTTGCGAAAGCCGTGTTGGTGAGGGTGAAGATAGCTAAAGTTGTTAAGATAGTCCATGACTTGAGAGTAGATGAGATGTTCAAATATTTTACATGGAATGCTTGTCAGAGAGATGGGTCTGTAATTTGAAGGGTCGTTGCGGTTTCCATGCTTATGTACAGGGATGACTTTTGCAACTTTCCAA
Source organism: Ixodes ricinus (assembly GCA_037355805.1). Lineage (NCBI taxonomy): Eukaryota > Metazoa > Arthropoda > Arachnida > Ixodida > Ixodidae > Ixodes > Ixodes ricinus. Next base: position 49,879 of record JAZHYW010022459.1, read on the forward strand.
TCGAGCGGTAATTCTGACAAATCAAGTGAAGCTTGAAAAAGGCGGCACAAAATAATTGATATTTTGTCTTTGGTTATTTTGAGAAAATTTGAGGTGATGTTATCGTCCCCGCAAGCCGAATTTGCACGCAAACGTTCGATGACGTTTGCTACTCCGTATGGTGTAAATGTTATGTCATCCATGCTCGTGCTGGCACGGCACAACGTCTGCGGTAATGGAAATGACTCGTCTGTGAACACTGAACTAAAGAACGAGTTAAATATGGTTGATGAGTCATGAGGTGACAAAATGGTTCCACTACTGTCGTGGAGAATGGGTGAGGGGTTATGCTTGCTAGGCGAGACCGCTTGCCAGAACTTCCTTGCATTAGTAGTACATGTTAGCCAGGTCGCGATTCAAAAATTTGAATCTACACTTCTTTATCTCTAACGTGTAAGTTTTTGCGCTTTCGTTATATTTAGACCACAAGTCAGGAGTGTCTCTTGACTTGGCTAAAAAAAATAACAGTTTCTTCCTGTTTAAAAGTTTTTTTATGGTAGTTATTAAACCAAGGACTCTCCTCAACAATTTCGGTTATTTATCCTTCAGTAGCGCCCAGTTCTCAGATACAGAACGAGAGTCGAAGAATTGCAGGTACTCGCTTGAGAAAGAGTCAAAAGAGCATTGCAGTTTATTGGCGTTCACCTTGGAAAAGTTTAGGAATGTTTTTCATAATGCTATATCGCTTAGCCGCAGAGAATGTAGAGTTGATATGAACAGCGTTATGGTCGCTAATGGTTTCTAATATATGACAAGCAGAAACACATTCAGGGTGTGATGAAAAGAGCAAATCAAGAACAGAATCACCTCGTGTAGGATTTCAAACAATTTGAGTAAGGTTGTATGACTGAGTGACTGCCAAGAACTCTCGGCACTCAGATGAATCACGGCAGCCTGCGCGAAGCGAACAATCACTCCAGTTGATCCCTGGATAGTTAAAGTCTCCGGCCAACACTACTGGGCATCTGGGATAACTACTGACTACACAGTTTATGCACTCGTTAAGTTTATCACTGAACTGCCCAGAGAATGATGGTGGTCGATAACACACTCCAATGATAATGTAGGAGCATACTAATTTCACACAAACCCAGATTATCTCAAGTTCAGATGCGATTTTAAGGATGTCAGATGAGAGGACATTTTTTACTGCGATCATGACCCCGCCGCCTCTCGAATGAATTCTGTCTTTACGGAAGATATTGTATTCGCCAGAAAGAGCAAGTTCTTCATTATCTATGTCCTCTGATAACCAAGTTTCGGTTCCGAGGATTATATGCGGACTACACGTGTCAATGATTGAACAAACGTCATCTTGTTTAGACAAGATACTACGAAAATTACACAGTAAAAACGAAAAGTTAGAGGTAGAGTTAAGAGATATCGTTTTATTTCGATGACAATCAGAAGGCCGAGATGGATGAGATGCAGGTTTGGTCTGTCATCGCGTACACTCTATTACACTGTTGCTGACATCATCATAAATAAAGCACTTGTTCCCAACAAACATCTTATCGAAGCGCAGCCTGAACGTGGCATTCGTATTTTTTGCATACTCAATCAGGCGCTTTCGAGCGTAGACTACTTTTTGGGAGTAGTCCTCGCTGATAGAAACTGTTTGTCCTTTTAGTTTAGGAGCACTTAGAATAGATCGGTTATTCATGATACTGCTTCACAGCGGTGTGTCTGACCTTGTGCGCTGTGAAGCAGTATCTTAAAAGAATTGCCTCTTTTAGATGCGGAGCATCTCTTGCTCGGGTCTATGTCCCGCGGCGTCGTAGTCCGCACCCGCACTACGCACGCGCAACTCTCCTCCTTCCCTCTCTCCAACAGCTGCGCGTTACTCTCTCCGCTCGCTCTCTCTACCAGCTGCGTGCACTTCGCGTGGTTCGCTTCGACTCACACTGCGCGCGCATGCCCAACTCTCCTCCTCTAGTCTCCTCTCCTTCAAGTGTGAATATAAGCAGCGGTAGCGCGCGTTCCCCCGGAGGAGTGAAAGGAGGATAGTTTTGGGCGCGCGGGTCGCAGCGCCACGCCAGGGCTTTCCAGTGGGGTGGGCTTTCCCCGCAACTCTGCGGCTGTCGTCTGCTAGCGTTTCTCGGCCGCTCGCGTCCGCCGCAGCCCAAATCCGGCCGGCCAAAAGAAATCAGTCAAGAAGGGAATAAATTAATTAAGCAAAGAGAAGCTATGCTTGCCAATTCTAAGGAGGATAATTTGGAAATGATGTAAATATAAGCAGAAGAAAAGTTATGCTAAATCTAAAAGAAGAGAGCTATCGGGGGCTGGTGCGGGGAGAACCGACGCGACGGAAGAAGGAGAAAAGAAAAATGAAATGCAAAGGAAGGAAAAGATTAGCAATTAAAAATAAAGGCAAGCGAGAAGCTGTACCACGAGTTCAGCGCTGTTGACTCCACTTCACTCCGTTCTTCCGATGAAGTGTGATGGAAGCAACAGTCCCGTCAGTTAGTCGGTTGGCGCAAGCAAGCGTCAGCACCACCCCACAAACTAACAGCAACGCTACGTCCACTGAAGACAAAGCTGCGCAGCGAAGGGCACGCGACGCTGAGCGCAAACGCTTGAAGCGAGCGGCAGACCCTGAACTACGGCAACGAGAAGCGGCGTCCATTCGCAAGTTAACAACGTAATAACACGCAAGTTAACAACGTTACTAACAACGTTACTAACACCGTTAATAACACCGTTAATAACGATCCGCGATGCTCCGCATCACCCCATGGTTCCCCTCGGGAAGATGGTGTAATTTTTCTTTGAACTGGTTGAAGCATATTATAATCGGCCCTTGCCTCCCATTTTGGAATTCACCGAAACGGTGCGCCCTGTCGATCAAACTCGGCTCTAATGGTACTTGCAGTGACTCCGAAACGAGCTTCAGTACCGCAACTTCAGATTCATTCCACGTTTCTGTTGGCTTTTGGGCCAAGCCGAAAAAGAGCAAATTAGTTCTTCGTAGTCTATTTCCAAGGCCATCTTGAGATCTGGAAATTTGGGTTGTAAGTGCCAAATTATCACTCGCAGCAACTTTAAGTAGTTACACGTCAGTTTTTAGCTCATGCACCATCACAAGTTCCTGTTCTATTTTAGTTATCCTTGTGTAAATCGTGGCGAGCGCGTCATCAGCTTTCTTTTGTTCTAACTAAATGTCGTGAGTGACCTGCAGAAGCTTCTTGTGCCCGGCTTCTAGTCTAGTCAAAAAAGCAATGAGCTTCACTTTCTGCTCCATGTACCTACTCGTGGTAGCAACAGACGACGTTTCAACCCGCTCGGAGCCGGGATTGGCTTCAATTTCTCCACGCTCATTAAAGGGGCATGTGCAAGACGAATAACAGCAAGAACACTCGAGTATTATGAAACACAAAACTAAGTTTGAGAATTTAGTTTGAGATGGGGCTTCGTGCACTCTCGCGAGGTCCGCGGAATCCCATTTGAGTTCCACTGACTTTAATGGATGCGTTTAGCTTTGACGACTAAGCATACAAACGGTAACGCGTTTGGTAGCGCTTTAATATAGTTTACATACAGGTATATGAGACTTGTTAATATACATATATATATATATGAGAGAGAGATGAGAACAGATGATGCCAAGAAGGCATCACCTGCTTTATATTTTTATTTTTCAAAGAATATTGCTTTTGTCCACAGGGAATGTCTAGGAATGTAGCACTCTGATATTCTAAATCGGACACTCCTAAATGTCTGTACAGTGCATTAAACAGAACCGAAATATGCTGCTAGGATTGATTAAAATATAATTGAGTGTTCTGTTTTCCCTGTTTGTAAACTTTGCAAAGCTGAACAAATCATTATCATACTAAATTAAATATCTCACGCGTACAATTGATCAAAATACAGCACTTCAATAAAAGAATCAAACCTCCTGAAAAAAAGTCGCAGCATTTTGCGCCTTCTAAAAGCATTTGTCAGCTAACTGAAACCTATACGAATAAATACAAAAGCTACTAATACGAAACATTCGACGGTGATTGCTAAAAGCAAAAAAATAATCCTAATAAATTCCGTTGTTTATCAAAACGCACCCAAATCAATCTATATGAGCACTTAATCAGCTTTATACACGTGGTTTGATAAAGCTATATAACCTGGGTTCACATAAATTTAGTTTCGCATTCATCCGCTTCGAGATATATACCGTGTCGTTCCAAAATGCATCAACCTATTAACCCAATTTAACGTCAATCCCAAACAAAAACAAAATAAAATACTGCCTGTCGTTTTTCCTAACCTCCATCATCTAGATGCAGGATGAATCTCCACAAACGAGAAACAAAATGTACCAAAATACCCACACGGGGCCGAAAACCCACCTGACAAAAGATTTTCCTCTCCAAAAGCAGCCAAACCTGACCGAGCCGGCGCGACAAGGTACTCTCGCAAGGTCACCTGGAGTCACGCCCGAGCAACCCCGAGCTTACTCGATACCCGACGCAGAGCAGGCACCATCCGTCACGTTGGTGAGCAGCAACAACGCCGCCATACCGGCACCCATTTACCCCCTTCTGTCCGGCAGGGTTTAGTGCCCGCTTTTTTCGACACCTGAAAATGAGTCATTGATTTGTGTTCCGTGCTTGACGACAAATATATTGGGCTGACAACGCCCAATAGTGCAGCCACTAAGCGCGACTACTCGGCTCGAAATCGCGTGAACAGGAGCAATCTGTGCGCGAAGGGGCTCCTGGCTCCGACTGCCTGCGAGGCCAGCTCGGCTGTGTTTGCCTACCTCGCGACTCGTGCTTTTACTTTTTTCTTTAATTATTTTTTTTCTGTCGCGAACGCTCGGGGACGACGGGAAGCTCAAAGGTATATGAAACGGCGGAAGGCTTGGTTTCGCTTGGCTTCTGCTTCGAAACGGCCAGACTTGGAATCGGGGTCGACCTCATAGCCGTCTGCATCACGGGTAAAGCGATTAAAGCGGTGCAGCGGATAAACAAAATGATTGCCGCGAAATGTAGCGACATTCCGATACAGGCTATAAACCCAAAAGGGGACTGATTTTCTTCTTTTTTTGTTGCAGGCGTGGTTTTTTTAGTTCTTCAGGGCACAACAACGTGATAATTAAAGTACAGTATATGAAGGAGAGAGAGAAAAAATAGTTCAGCAATACAATCATTTTTAAACGACTACCTACGCATGACATCCTAAGCGTGTCTGGCATTCTCCGTGATCTCTTTTCATGGCTAAGTCACCCTGTTCTATCAATTGTTTCATCGTTGTTTATTCTGGTTTTAAGCGTATTGCAGACGAACCGAACTTGCAAGTGGTTGGTACGACCGCCACGTTGCTACTTTTCCGCAATTACCCGTCCCAGCTTCTTTAGATCATCCTTCCCCGTCACCCCTTAGGGCAGTCTTTGGCGGTTACGGGTCACTTTTTTTCGCTAACGTGGCAACGCACTCGTTACTATACGCAAAACAGTAACGAATTACGTACTTACGTTACTCATTTTGCGTAGAGGGTAACGGAAGTTATGTTACGTGTCACTTCTTCCCTAAACGTAAGAAAAACTTAACTTGAACTTGTTTTTATGTTTCTAGGCGCCAATTCATAAGAGTTTTTGCACTCATCAGACACTGCTTCAAAAACTTTGTGTTATGTAGCCGTAAGAGAATGTATACCTATCGTAAATTTCTGCAAGGACAGACATATACTTTTTTTAATGCGCTCAGGCATTTTTGTAGAAGTCAAAACGGTGAAACGGCTGAATTATAAATAAAATAACGCGAAAGTATTTTTTTTCGCAGCGCCTACAGCATTGCCGTTGGGGCACGTATGACCCCGGCTTCGATGATGTCCCCTGCATCGTTGCTCGGGAAAACCAGAAGTCGCCCGTTTCAGTGTAATATCTCGGACGTATCGACATTGAGGTGTAGCTCAGCTACAGGAAAGAGGGAGGGGAGGGGGGTGGTTTTTTTCATTCTTAGTGTCTGCAGGGGAGGAAAAAACGCCTCTGGCAGGCTTGTGGCTCTCCGTTAGGAGCTACGAAGATCGTGTAGCGGACGCGTCCCGGCGTAAACGAACGAGAGAAGAGGGCTCCGGCTGTCGATGGTCGGCTCCCGCCCGACGCGCTCTAGCGCGTGCACGCAGGCATACATGTAAGAAAATATGGTGAAATCAACTGAAATAAAAATGAACAGCCAAAGTTTTAAAAAAGACATAAAAATCAAAGAGGAACGAGAACTCGAGTGCAAGCAACAATTCGAAAGCGGTTAAAGGTAAAAAAATAAAAAAATACTAAATTGAATAGGAGTATAGAAGAGGAGGCGTAAAAAAAACGTCAATTTATTCGGAATTTAGTTTTTGTTTTTTGTGTGTTTTTTGTGTCTGGTAGTTTTGGCGCTTTAGCGCCGTCTCGATATAAGCCAGGGGAGCTTATAAAGTACTTTTTGCGGACATATTTTACGGCGAAAAAAACGGTTATATCTAGAGGAAATGAACCATACCGGCGAGGGCTAGGCAGGATTTGGAGTGTTAACCGAGCGCATTTTGGGTGACCGCGAGCGTGCAGCATTCAGCGACAAACTCCCTTAATAATGGGCGAGCGCCTTTCAAGAAGCAGCGACCAGGTAAACTATTACGCGTGACACAGCACATTGTGACAAAATAACGTGGCGTCCTTTAGTTCTTACTGCGGAAATGACAAATTGTTTTAATGTAGAATTGCATTTTAGGGGAAGCTACCAAAGTTCCTAACGTGCGTGACACGCTACATAATCTGAATTAACGTGATGCCAAGTAACGTGACTCTCGGTGCAAATTTATAGTGCCACGCTACATGAGGTTACGTGATTCGCGGTGCGAAGCCGTGGTGTGGCGTCAATAATAACTGTGTCAACAACGATGTTGGTGACTATAACGTTAATTGTAAAGTCTTTGCGTAAAGTGACGTCAGATAAGATGACATGTAACGTCAGGAGAATATTCAGAGTGTGCCGATGAACAAAAACGTCATGAAAACCACGAGTTTTGCATACATTACAATTTGCAGATAACGGTTCAATCGTTAGATCGATAGGCACATTGATACTTTCGACCCATGTTATTGTAAAAAAAAACTATCCCCAAACACCGGTTTAAAAACATTATTTTCGTATAAGGCTTGTCAAATTGTGAGGCGCTGGAGAAAACCAGCCTTCTCCGTAAAGTCCTTATTTCGAACTCTTTTTCGGGTTCTGCCCATTGAAAAGCATGATGGAAGTGCCTCAGCACGCACCTCGTATACTGGTGCTGCAGTGTTCTTCCGCAGCATAAGGTCCGTCTGCTCACATCGCCGTCGCAACGAACGCCGATTTTCCTAACGGCGTCTGCTAGCCAAAGTTTCCTAGTTTTGTAATGAGCAACCGCTGACTATCGCCGCGAAGTGGCATGAACGAAGGTGGTTGGGTGGGTTAACTCTGCTTCCAGGTGATACAATCGCCGTCCAAAAGATCATTCGGCGTTCGTTGCCATAGTGACGGCAATGAAAGCAGGCGGCCTCTATGCTGCCGAAGAACACTGCGGCGCTGCGATATGAGGTGCGGGCTGAGGTGCTTCCCGCATGCTTTCCAATGGGCAGAACGCGAACAAAAAGAGTTCGAATTAAGGACTTAATGCTGAAGGCTGGGTTTCTCAAGCGATTCCTAATTTGGCGAGCCTTACACAAAAGCGTGTTGATGATTTTTTGTGGCCATTCTGCGCCTTTCTTTTTTTATTCGTAGCATGGGTCTAAAAATACCGAACTGCCGATCGATATACATCTGCCAATTGTATTCTTCGTACACCGTCACGGCAATCCGGATCGGAAAGGTTCTGTCATTTCATATAAGTAGCGACAATCTCTGTTTATCGCTCCTTACTAGTATTGAAAACCAAAATGGGAGCCTTGTTGGTTTACTTGGATTGAGCGCGTTGGTAACAGATTCAAAAATATACGAAAGAGTCAGACAAAAAGGACGGACAGGAAAAACATCTTTCGACTTTCAACACATAGAGGTCTTTCATGACAATGCACGGGGCCTAACGTTCACCAGAGAAGATCCCTCGACAGAGGGTCTACAGTTCCTGGACCTGCGCCTGATCTCCTCGGCGGAGGGCACCTGCTGGAGCTTCCAACAACGCTCACAGAAGCCTGTGCTTCCATTTTCCAGCAACCACTCCAAGACGGTCAAGGCGGGGATCGTGAAATGTCTGATCTCGTCCTCCCGCTCCAAGTCCTGCCATCACCTCTCGGCCTCCAGCCTGGGGGTCCAGATCGGCCGACTGGTAAAGGCCGGATATCCCCGCGACCTGCTGTCGGCCACGCTGAAAAGACTGATAACAGAAAGGCCCGCCCCCAGAGACCTGCCCGACCGAAATTCGTAGCCATTCCATACAACCACAACACCGCGCACCGTCTGAAAGCAGCCGCCCGACGGTTCGACACCGAAGTCGCATTCACATGTCCGTTCAAGCTGGGCACAATGTGCCGCCTCACCAACAACGCCCCGCCCCCGAGGACCGAGTGCTCCAAGAAGCATGTTGCGCCCTCTATCCCTTGTGCCACCGCTCGGGTATATTCGGTGCCCCTTTCCTGTGGGGCCGAATACATCGGGCAGACAGGGCGCTGCGTCAATGACCGACTACGAGAGCATCAGCGGGAGATCACCAAAGATGAGGCGGACTCCCAACACCCGATGCTGGTGCACCTCAGGGCATGCGCTCAGTGTTCCCCCGCTTTCCCCTCCACCCGCGTCCTGGGGGCGCACAAGAACCGGTACGGGCGGGAAATATTGGAGGCTTTTGCCATGAGAAGAACGCCGCGCAATATCTCATCGCCGTCACTCCTGCTCTCGGAGAGAGAGATGACCTTCCTGGGGTCGGAGTTGGCGACCTTGACGGCCCGGACTGGCGGGCGTTGACTCGGAGAGTTTTCGGGACGAGATTCCTGTCCACGCCAAGCGCCCCCCACCTCCCTTACTTCCTTTCCCGCCCCCTTCGCTCCTTTCTTTGCTCTCCCCCCCTTTCTTCTTCCACCCCCCTCTCTCTCGCTGGTCTAATCTTTCCCACTAACCCTTTCCCCAAATCTTCGGCAGCTCGTTGCTTGTCAGCCTGACAATAAAGACCTCTATGTGTTGAAAGTCGAAAGATGTTTGTCCTGTCCGTCCTTTTTGTCTGACTCTTTCGTATATTTTTGATTTGTTGGTTTAGTTTGTTTTTATGAGTAAAATTCAAAACACAAACTAGCCTTATCCGTCTAGCCCGTTAGTGTCGACCATTCAATTAAATTTATTTTAGAACTGCAGTAAAACAAATATCGCCATCTAAACTAATACTTATACTCAAAACAAATATCGCAAATTTAAGCACGTTACAAACTATGACCTCAGCACGTTTTAGCTCTCCAACTTACCTCCAAGTAAACAACACTGTAAAATCCTGCAGCACCGCCGTGATTTCTCCATGGGCACGGCGAAATCACGGCAACAAAGCATTTCAACATTCTGTTTCTTCTTAGATTGATGTTAATCATGACAAGCAGTTTTGTGAATGTTACCGAAGTGATTGCCGGTGTATTATATTGTTGTACCGTGCCCTAAAAACATTCAGTAAAGTATTGTTAAAGTATTAAAGTAATTAAAGAGTGTTGGTCCTGTCTCACTTTTGATTCTTGCTGGTGACTTCAAGAAAAATATCGGGCGCTATTCTAAGCTTCAAGAAATGGTCGATACAACAAAAACTGAATGGTATACCTGGGGATATAAAAGTATAAAAAGTAGTCATGATTCGACTGAACGAAGCCTTGATGCCATCAACAAGAAAATCGCGCATTTCAATGAAATATCTATCACTGTGCTAAGAACAAACAAACAAGTTGTACATCTTAAAAATACTGTTAGTCTCCTGCAGAGCACCCTACCTAATTATCTAAAGAAGCTAGATGACCTAGGAAATTGGGAGGGACGTAATAACCTAATTCTCTTTGACATTCCTGCGAATTTTTGAGAACCTTTAGAAAGTGGAGTTCTTGATGATTTGTTCAAACATTTCCCTGAGGTAGAGTTGAGCTCGATTTAGTGAATTCACAGGCTCGGAGGAAAAGACTGAAGAAAAATTCAGACCGGTCGTCATGAGCTTTTCTTGCTACAAAGAACGTAAGCAGTTACTAAAAAATTTCTCGAAGTTGAAAGGTTCACGACTATTTTTAAGCGAAGATGTTTGCAAGAACAAAATGCAAAAGAGAAAAAATCTATGGGAATCTTTAAAATCAAACCGAAAAAAAAACGGCGACAAAGTTTAATTCCCTTATTGCCAACTTACCAGAAACTGAGAAACTTTTGTCTTGAATGATGATACGAATCGCACGCGTTCAGCTTTCAAACGGAAGACCGTGACATGCCCGTTAATTCTGAATGACCGTCGTCAAGTTGTCGTACGATGCTTCTTAACGCTCAATGTTTAGTGAACAAACTTACTGACGTTGAGGGTTTTCTACATTGATATGACGCTGACATTAACGTGATTACGGAAACCTGACTAATTTCGGGGATTTGCTATTGCGCACTGATTCCTTTTTCTCATGAGATTATACAAAACGATCCTTGGGTACAAAAAAAGTGGTTATTATTATAAAAATACATTGTTGCTCAGTTTCAAAATAATTAAAAATCACGACAGCTCATGGTGCAAAGTAGAAATCGGAAAGATTTATTCGTTCTTGGTGTTGTTTACAGGGCACCAAACGCACCAGGCACCTTCTTAGAGACAGTGTATGATTGTTTTGACTGGGTTTATTAAAAAAGGAACCGTAATCGTGGTTCGATATTTTAACGCTTTCATAATATATTGGACTTCATAAAGACTGACTTACTTCGGTGCATTAAAAAGTCGATACTACTCGACTTGCTTTCAACATTCAACCTTGTTCAAGTGCTTATTCAACCAACACTAGTCACCACGAGCAACAAGATTTCGCACTAGGTCTAGCTTTCGTAAGTTATCCTATGCCCTGTGAGGTTAGCACACATAAAGTTATATCAGGCCATAATCTTGTATTGCTCGTTTGTAGTTTTTCTGAATCTCAATAAAAATATCAGATAAACTAATACGGGATATTTCTCGACCGGATGATCTGTGCAAAGCTCACTATCATGAAAGAAGCTTCATTCAACAACCACTTTTGAAACAAAAACTCTTTTTGGTGCGATATTTAGGAACATTGTTCATTACTGTATTGAGCACTTCGTTCCTCACAAAATAAGTATCTACTCATAAGCCACATCTTTTGATAACGTTAGATATAATTAATTTAAAGAGGCTCCTTGAGAAAACGCACCGACTGAAGGCGCATCATGTGTCTAGTCTAGAATCCTTGTCTTCTGCTTTGAGAGGACAAAAATAGCAGAGGGTCGAGCAACCTTCTGGTCGCGAACCCCTGACTCGTCTTAAGGTGGTGATTTGAACCAGTTCGTATTCCCTGTACATGAATGGGATAAACAGCTCAAAAACGCTTACAGTGAAACATAAACAAACACGACCGAAGAGCTATATTCTGTCTTGGGTGCTTATTTATCGCTGTCCGTGTTTTTCAGCTGCTTATCCCCAACATTTCCTTTGATACGTTTACGCAAAGTGACCTTCAAACGTGTTGGCGTTACTTACTTTCCGTACGAGCCGTGGTTGATAAAATTAAAATACATAACTTTTTTATTGATAGCCTAAACATGTCAGTTTCGATTTTAATCTTGATTTTCGGTTTGTACTCACTAGGCATGCAAGCGTAGTATCAGCTTTTCCACCTCCAGGATGTGATTCCCCTTCGATCTCCGATATATCAGTATTAAGGTTGAAGGTGTATACGCCATGCTGCTTAACCTTGATAGCAGAAGGCGTCTGGCCCAGATGATATTCTTACTACGATCATGAAGAGATATGCCCGAATGAGTATCGATGTTTGTGTGCATTATATTCAAGTCCTTTCTGCAGTAAGAGGTTGCTCCGGAAGATTGGATATTCGCAAGCGTTGTTTCTGCGAATAAGGGGGGGGGGTGAGAAGCTCTGTGTTTAAACTACCGTCCTATCATTTTAATACGTATATTCTCAAACCTTCTTGAACGTATACTGAGCAAGTACATCAAATATTTTTTTCAAAAAGTATTAAATTTTTCATTGACTCGCAACACGGTTTCCGGTGTAGTCAATCTACGATCACCCAGCTTGTCTCTACCGTGGATGCCTCGGCAAGCGCTCTTATCACCAAGGGGCAATTGGATAAGGTGTTTATTGATTTCTTGAAGGCCTTCGGCACCGTGCTTTATGATGCATAGGTTTTTATAGATTAAGAGCAACGGGAATCTGTGATGACTTACTACAGTAGATAAGGTCTTACTTAAACAACAAAGTGCAATTCGTTGATATTAAAAACACGTTCTGAGTCCCTCGAACTGTTTTTCTGGAGTCCAGCAGGGGTCTGTGATGGGTTCTTTCTTATTTAATTTGTCCATAATTGTACTTGTAATTGACATCGAAAGGCAAATTAAGATAAAATATTTTTTGCAGATTATTGCGTCTTGTACACAAATGTTTTTTATGCTTTCTCATTGGTGTCAGATATCGTAGACAAATCACGTAACCTTTAAAAATAATTTCTATCTCACTTCATAGAAAAGAAGAACCCACAGAGTTTTGACAACATGTTTGATTGCTCTGAGGTGCCCAGGGTTGATTTTGTGAAATATTTATGAGTAGCGCTTGCAGCTGGCCTCAGCTGGAGCATGCCCATAGAAAATAGTTGTGCATCTACATTTCAGAAAATTCGTTTCATCAGAAGAAAGCTTAGATTAGCCCCGGCATTGACAAGATTGGCCGCCTACAAACCTCTAATCAAACCAATGTTAGAGCATGCAAGCGCAGTACTGCCACCCAGGTACTGAAGTTGATTCTTCTAAAATTAAACGATTGCAAAACCCAGAGCTTGTGATTTGTCTCGTCATTACAACAGGACAGATTATATCACCGATATGAAGTTATTGTCAAATATTGCATTGTCGTATACCCTAATAATGTTTTCAAGACTAAAACTTGTGTACTTTATTGCAAACAAGCCAACTGGTTTTGACCCTGTGTCGACCCCCCCCCCTCTTAAACACTCCGTCCGAACAAATACCTCGAAACATATTCGTTCCTTTCTATCAAATATAAATCTGTATAAAGTTTCATCTTCTTTCCCACGACTATACTGTCTGCAAGTTCGTATGCTCCTTGCGTGTCTTGTGCGCTCATTTACCCCTCAAACAAGTCCAAGTGTGTTTGTTTTCTCCGACTTTGTTCAATGACGGCACGAGCTTGGCTGCATCGTCATTGTCCGTTCGCCTCGCCTTCTGTATGTTTCCTTTTGATTGGCGTGTCCCTTTTGCATTTTGATGCGCCAAAGACGCATCTGAGAACACTTGCTAGATGTAAAAATAAATAAACATTTCCGAAAAAAAGAAAACGCGCCCCCTGGCGAGCGTTTTGGCCCTCGGGGAACTATGGGTATCCGATGGTCAAACATGGGGATGCGCTACGCTTGCGGCTTGGTTCGGTACTGTCGACGGCGACACGTCACCCGAAGCAGAGACAACGAACCGACCAGAACTTGATTGTAGTTGGCGTCCAAGAATGTGAGGTCGTGTGAGCTTTATATTCTGAATCCAGTAACGATCTCTGCTTTCCAAAACCGCCGTTCATCTTGTTGGTAACGACGGAGGCTTAGGTCGTGAATGTCCAGCTGGTGTGCTGGTTTCTTTCGGAATTATGTTTGCTTGCCGGAGAATGCTACCCCCGCTGCCGCCCTCATCGTTGTCGTAGTCGTCGACGTCGTCGTAGTTCGTAGTATATAGTAGTAGTAGTAGTAGTAGTATACGGTAACAGATGACGTTAGGAGTGAAGAAAGCAACGTCGTAATATCTGTCCTCAAATCTGAAACTAGCGGAGCGGAAATGGTGTCGATGAAACGACACAGACCAAGTACTAGCAATTCACAACGCTTCAAATATATATGAGAAATGCCGACCTACCTTCGAACCTCGAAATGCCAAGTTCGAGCGCCGTCGTTTCGTGGACACGCGAAGGTATTAATCGACTGTGGCATAACACACGTCTGTGCTGCCGCACCGGCCATACGTCAGAATGCCCTCACAATTCCCTGTGCCGTGCGGGGTCACATGGGGTCTGAGCGATGCATTGTGGAAATTTCAGGAAGGTTGGGTTTATTGATCCTTCTACCGAACGAAATTGTGGAATTTTCATCTGTTAATCTATTTCCTAAGTCACGTCATTCTATACTTTAAGTGTGATTATCTTTCATCAAGGCTGTACTTTAGTATCTTGTAATGACATCACATCGCAGTTTTTTGTGTGCGTATTCAGTGCTCTGTTTTATTGTTTCATTACTATTAATACACTTCGTGCGTGTAGGCCGTTTCTGTCTTCAAAGCATTTTGTTTGCATGTATATGATTCTTTTGTTTGCAAGTATACTTCTCTTAGCGGCGCACCTCGGCAAATCGTTGCAAAATGTTATTGAGCCACTCTGCTTGGGAGCAGTATTGTAAAATAAATAAACATCAATAAAGACACACACATGTTTCTTTTTTTTTTACTTTTTTCACATTTTTTCCCGAATCAAACCTACCTCGTCTTACATCGTCCCCATACAATGTACCAATATTTAAAAAAAAAATTACGTTGCACACGCCAGTAACGCACTTGCATCATTCTGACGCTCCCTTTTTAATGTTAGCTTTAAAAGGAATTCAGCGGCGAGCTGATTAATTTAGGATCCGCGGCGATAAAGAGCCATCAGAAACAGCTTTTGTCAGTCTCCTCACTAATGCGCCGTCCTGGCGGCGTCCCGTGGGACATAAATGTCACCGCCTCGATAATCCGGCCTCCCTCATCGCCGAAATCTTCTGCAGTCCTCGACCCCAGAGGGGAACGGGAACGAGGAGCAGCAAAACCGGGTTTCTCTTTAGCGATGAACTTCAACGAGGGCTAAAGCGAAACCGGACCAATCCCATGTCCAGTATGCGATGCGTCACAACATTGCTCGGCGAAATGACCAATTAAATGTCGCGAAAACGCGACGTCATCATAACGGGCATCCGGTTAGATCAATCATGCAACGAAGCACATTTTATACTTATTTTTTGAGCTCGTATTTTCTGTCAGACATCTTCAGCTTCGGTCCAAGTCTGGTGGTGACAAAAACCAGTCGTACACTCTACACGGTTTCTTGCAGTGACGTCAGATGGATTAGACTCAATCTTAGGCCTTATTCGTCCCCCAAATTCTCTCGAAGTTTTTGTCTTCCTAAAAAAAGACTGATATCGCCAGTGCCTTTTTTTATTATTATTCTTAGTTCCGCCCGTAAATCGCATTAACAACTTCATCTGGAACTTAGAACCTAAAAGACATTGCATCATAGTCTCGCCGTGATGCAAACTTCGTATTTTAAGGTCAGTGCTCTTAGGTGTGTAAAGTTGTCGAGTATAATATGTTGGCAATGGGGACAGTAACTTACGCAAGTGTGCTCCATAAAGTTGAATTTATAGATCCGAGACAAAGTGAACTACAGAACTATATCTAGTGTGTCGTAACTGGCAAGCGATCCTCGGCGTGGATTGAGATATATAACTAGGGTGTTCATTTTTATCAAAACAAATTTTTCTGAAAAAAAAAAGAAACATAAAAGCTACACGAAATGCGGTGAGTTATATCGCCAGGCGGACATTTTCTTCAAGAGATGGTGCAACTAAGAAATGACTAATCAACGAAACGTTTCAAAATACTGCTTTTTTTAGACGTTTTCGAGCGTAAGTTTATATAGCAGTAATTGAAGCAATTAATGTTGACGGCGAGCTCAGTTTTTAAAAAACCCTGGATCAAGCACGCAGCTGTAGTCACAGTGCGTCAAAGCATTCCATTTTGGTTAAATAATTAATTCTATGCTTTCTTTTTTTTTTTTACCTGACTTACGCCCACGTTTAAAACGTTTTTTACTCACGGCGCACAGGAAAGCTTGTTGCGCCTGATAATGCGGTTTATCGCTTTAGTTCGCCAGCCGCGAAACACATACCAAAATCAGCTCCTGCGCGCTCTGACGCAAAATAGTGATGCAGGTTTATTTATTTATTTATTTATTTATTACATGTACCCCACAGCGCCCGTGAAGGCATTATAGTGGGGGAGGGGCAAAAGAATAAAAACAAAGGGCGTCACAGAACATTAAGTAAAAGCACTCGCAGCCTGCAGCAAGGCATAGAACAACATGAAACAACATGAAACCGGCCCTGCGAAAATGTAACGCAGAGAAACGCGCTCATTGTTGCACCAATATACACGTAACAAGGAATAACACATAACGAAGACAACATACATTGAGTGCTAAAGGCCAAGCAGAGCTTGAAAAATGTTTGAGTTGTTTTTCTCTAACACTAATTCCTCCGGTAATTCATTCCAGCTCTGAATAGTGCTCGGGAAGAAAGAATGTTTAAAAATGTCAGTTTTGGATGAGAAGGGTCTAATTTTCCTCGAGTGATCACGTCTTTGGGAAATGAAATGTGGTTCAAGTAAGTATGTTCCTTTATCAATTCCAGAGAGTTCGTAATGGATCGCGTGTAGTAGTTTTAATCGAAGGCATTTACGGCGAGTTTGGAGAAGCTCCCACTTGAGCTCCTCTTTTAAGGCGGTCACGCTTTGACGCCAATTATAGGAGTTAAGAACGAACCTGGCAGACCTATTCTGAATACTTTCTA
Source organism: Ixodes ricinus (assembly GCA_037355805.1). Lineage (NCBI taxonomy): Eukaryota > Metazoa > Arthropoda > Arachnida > Ixodida > Ixodidae > Ixodes > Ixodes ricinus. Next base: position 66,704 of record JAZHYW010022459.1, read on the forward strand.
TGTCGTTGATGAGGTACTGTTGGTAAGGGTCCCATAGCTCGGAGGCATATTCAAGAATCGGCCTGATGTTCGTGAGGTAAAGGGTATTTTTTACTTCGCGTGGGCAATCTTTAAAGTTACGCCTGATGAAACCTAACATCCGGTTTGCCTTAGCTGTCATATATTCTATGTGGTGATTCCACGAAAGATTATGAGAGAAGTAGACGCCCAGGTATTTTACTTTGAGTGACAAGTTGATTTCAATGCTGTTTATGTTGTACGTGGTAATTACAGGTTTTTGTTTCTTCGTGAACCTCACGAAGTGACATTTCGCTACATTCAATTCCATTCCCCAAGTGAAGCACCAGCTCGCTATACGATCGATGTCCTCCTGGAGGGCAGCACATCCATCGGAATCTCTTACCGCGCGATACATAACACAGTCATCTGCATACAACCGTATAGAAGATGAAACGTTTTCAACAATGTCATTAATAAATATCAAAAATAGAAGCGGTCCCAACACGGAGCCCTGGGGCACACCGGAGGTAACTGGGGTAGAATCGGACAGATTCCCGTTAATTACCACTGCTTGAGTCCTAGATCTAAGATAGTCAACGAGCCATCCAGAAACGTTAGGAGATATTTTGAGGGCTGACAATTTGTGGAGAATAAATTTGTGTGGTACAAGATCAAAGGCCTTCCTAAAGTCAAGAAAAATACAGTCTGTCTGAAGGCCCTTGTCATATGCATGTGCCAATTCGTGAAAAAATTCTACCATCTGGGTTGTGCAAGACAATCCCGGGCGAAATCCATGTTGGAAAGGGGTGAAGAAATTGTTAGCGTTTAAATGCTGTACAATGCTGGTGTAAATGACGTGCTCCATCAGTTTGGAGGACGTGCTAAGGAGCGAGATAGGCCTATAATTTTCTACTTTGTTTCTGGGACCATTTTTATGTACGGGCACTACATATGCTTCTTTCCAAGCGCTAGGCAAAGTACAATCAGAGAGTGATTTAGTGAACAAGACATATAAAAACATTGCAATCACACCTGAACATTCTCTGAGAACCCTATTTGGTATGCCATCAGGACCAGTTGATTTATTGGGGTTAAGTGATTGTAGAAGTTTAACTAGACCATCAGAGTTAAGCACAAGTTCCTTCATATCGTGTAACGGGGTGGCGGTAGGGGCCATAGCGGGACAATCATTTGAGCCAGGGAATGGAGAAAATACCGACTGGAAGTATCTACTGAAACAAGTTGCCTTCTCCTGGCCATCGTGCAGGGTCTGACCAGATACATCAATCGGCGGGATACCAACTTGGTCTTTCTTGTTGCTCTTTACCAACTTCCAGAATTCCTTGGGACTTCTCTTTAGGCGGTCACTTAGAGTGCTATGATAAATCCTCTTAGCGATTTTTAGTTTGACTTTAAATAGTTTCCCTAGGTTACGTAACCTTGCCAGTGATGCTGCATTAGGCGTTCTGCGATGTGTTAGATATGCACGTTGCTTCTTATGCAATAAACGGCGCAGATTTTTATCTATCCATGGTTTGTGGCTTCGCTTCTTGGGTCTAATTACTTTGTTCGGAATATAAGTGTCCATTAGAGCTATGAGCTTAAACCTAAAGAGTTTCCACAAATTGTCAACATCCATCTCGTAGGAGCCCATTTCAAATTCGGCAAAAAAGTCGAACAATTCATCTGCAAGATCAGCATAGTTTCCCTGGTTATAAAAATGTACTTTCCGTGGACATGGTCGTACCGCCATAACACGCTTGCACTTCACTCTTGCAGTTACTATGTCATGATCACTGATTCCTGGAAGGTGGGTGACTGAGGATATAGCTGTCTGGGAATTACAAAAAGAAGGTCAAGCGTGCTCGAGCGCTTCGAGACAGCTCGGGTCGGTTCCGTAACGTGTTGAATCAGTCCAAAGCTTGAAACAAGATGGGAAAATGTGGAGTACAATACTGAAGAGTTGCAGTCACTAACTTGGCCATCACGCCAGGTAACATCAGGGAGGTTAAAATCGCCTCCCAATACTAGGTAATCACTTGCAATAGAAGATAGTATATCGGATAAGTACATTAGTGACTCATTGTTTGATCCAGGCGGCCGGTAATATGAACCAACAGCTAGAGTCTCTCCAGAGGACAGATAAATTTTACACCAGACAGATTCACAAGTTGGGCGGGATACATTTAATTCCGAGCTCTGAAGGGCACTGGAGACCAGAACAAAGACGCCGCCTCCATGCGTATTTCTATCTTTGCGATAGGCAACATACTGCTCAGGGAAGATCTCAGCGTCACTTATAGCCTCTGATAACCAAGATTCGGTACCTATTACAATGGACGGTTCTGTTGTTGATACAAGTTCTGCAAACTCATCGATTTTGTTTTTTATACTCCGACAGTTGATTAGAAGTACATCGAGGTTCGACTGGTTATCTCTTAACTTTAGCCTTTTCCGCGGAACTAGTTATGCGCTTCCCTGTAGTGCGGGTGCAGAGTTTTGTAATTTATTTCGGCGTTGTGTTGTTTCATCCCACGTAAATGCTTCACCATTTATAAATAACTTGTCGTACCGTAAGAAGACTTTATCATCTGATGTACGTGTGCCCTTTATACTGTCCCAGAGTTGCCTACGCACAAGCTGGACCCTACGGGAAAAATCCTCGGATAGGAATATTCTCGTACCCTTCAGCCTACGTGAATTGCGGAGCAGGTTTAGTTTTTCATTAAAGTCATAGAGTCGCAAGATCACAGGTCGTGGCCTGCGACCATCAGCTCTCCCAATTCTGTGAATACGCTCGACGCTGGTAACCTTAAGTCCTAGCTTGTTCTCAAAAATTTCGGTAAGCACCAGTCCTTTCAGCGATTCTGTATTTTCATCTTGAGACTCTTCAATTCCGTGGATGATTATATTATTGCGCCTTCCTCTGTTTTCCAGGTCGTCAACTTTTTCCGTTAATGCCGCTACAATATCCTGGAGTTGCCTTACGTTCTTATCACACTGCTCTACCTTTTCGGAAGTCGCCGTTAGCGCGTTCAATCTGGATTCAATCACCTCCAATCGCCTGTTGGAATCGGCCATGTGCGTCTCAAGCTTTGCTTGCATTGAGCTTATATCAGCGGAAATGCCTTTTTGGTTCTCCAGAATTGCAGCGAGCTGTTCTTGCATTGTAGGACCGGGGTTTAGTTCGACATCACCACTTAGGAGTAAGACTAAGAGACAGAATGTGTCAAAGCAACCCGTAACACTCGCACACAGCACTTTTGGGCAGGGCAGCACAACAAGACATAGACGATTGCTCTTGAATGTGGGAATGCAATAAGGCTCACCAACCTGAAGCAGGAAAAGAAGCGGGTTCAGGCACGTCCGTCTCATTGCCGTGCTACCCTGCCCACTCAGTGTTGCCAACTTTTTTTGCGCGCGCCGCTAAATTGATGTTAAAAAGTCACTAAACAGTCGCTAGATTCGCCAGGAAGTCGCTAAAAAATTCGCTAAATTTCGAAAGCTTATTAAACCCTTTTAAAGTAAGTAAACCCCAAATAATCATATCTCAGGTATTTTGAGAGGCTAAACTTACACTGAAAAACAACTAGGACGGTTTTTATTTGTAATGTTTTATTTTGGAAACGACTAGGCGGTAAGTACGAATAGGAAACGGGTACTTGTTAATTTTTTAACATGGAAATAATGACTGGTTTGTCTTCAAGAACAGGTCAACGGAATAGTCTAGAAGAACAAGAGTTCTTCCTCGATGTTGGCTCCATTTAGGTCACCTAAATCTGCCGATGTCGACGGTTCGTTGCCACGTTGGTAGGCTTCAACTGTGCCAATCCGCCGAACAACTTCTTCTGGAAGTTCGTAGTCGAAACACGTCTTTGCGTGCCTTTTGAGGCCAGCTCTTATAGTCAGGATGGCATTTGCCATCGCGGGAGCCATCCTGTTGCGGAGCTTCGTCTTCACAAGGTTCAGTTCGCTGAAGGATCGCTCAACCTGTGGGGTACCCGCGTCTTAACCTTTTGATTGTCGTTCAAGACTGATTTTCATCTGGTGATTGCAACTTTTTTCCAGAGCCGCACTTAGACATGTCAAGGCTCTTTACCAGTTTAGCGTGAGCACTTTCAAACTAAACCAGGCTTTCTTAGTGCGCGGCTAAATTAAGCGCGCCGCTAAATTGAGCATATATCCAAAGCAAACTCGGCTAGAGAAGCAAAAAGGTTTAGCCCGCGAGCATCTCTAAAATTGTTAAAAATAACAAGATTACGGTTGAACAACAAAGTCGCTAAAAAAGTCGCTAGTCGCTAAATTAGAAAGCTGGCACGTACCAAGACTACAATCCGACACTAGAGCGAAGCCGCGTAACACCTGAAGCAGGACAAAATCGGTTCAAGCACGTTGGCTATTACACGTGCTACCCTGCCCACTGACGAAAAGCCGGCGGGGGGCGTGGGTTCGTATCTCAGTTGATGTCGATGACGATAAGGCGGCTGGCAAAGCCCGAGGAGCAGTCATCGTCGCCGCAAACCACTGGTCGCTGACGAATCCGGCAGCGTTGTAGACAGAGCCAGGCACAAGAAATCTTTCCTCGTAGTCAGTGTAGTTCACACGCGCTGGCACGTACCAAGAGCCACGATCCGACACCGGGGCGAAGCCGCAGGCAAGCACCTGAAGCAGGAAAAAGAAGCGGGTTCAGGCACGTCCGTCTCATTGCCGTGCTACCCTGCCCACTGACGAAAAGCCGGCGGGGGCGTGGGTTCGTATCTCAGTTGATGTCGATGACGATAAGGCGGCTGGCAAAGCCCGAGGAGCAGTCATCGTCGCCGCAAACCACTGGTCGCTGACGAATCCGGCAGCGTTGTAGACAGAGCCAGGCACAAGAAATCTTTCCTCGTAGTCAGTGTAGTTCACACGCGCTGGCACGTACCAAGAGCCACGATCCGACACCGGGGCGAAGCCGCAGGCAAGCACCTGAAGCAGGAAAGAAGCGGGTTCAGGCACGTCCGTCTCATTGCCGTGCTACCCTGCCCACTGACGAAAAGCCGGCGGGGGGCGTGGGTTCGTATCTCAGTTGATGTCGATGACGATAAGGCGGCTGGCAAAGCCCGAGGAGCAGTCATCGTCGCCGCAAACCACTGGTCGCTGACGAATCCGGCAGCGTTGTAGACAGAGCCAGGCACAAGAAATCTTTCCTCGTAGTCAGTGTAGTTCACACGCGCTGGCACGTACCAAGAGCCACGATCCGACACCGGGGCGAAGCCGCAGGCAAGCACCTGAAGCAGGAAAAGAAGCGGGTTCAGGCACGTCCGTCTCATTGCCGTGCTACCCTGCCCACTGACGAAAAGCCGGCGGGGGCGTGGGTTCGTATCTCAGTTGATGTCGATGACGATAAGGCGGCTGGCAAAGCCCGAGGAGCAGTCATCGTCGCCGCAAACCACTGGTCGCTGACGAATCCGGCAGCGTTGTAGACAGAGCCAGGCACAAGAAATCTTTCCTCGTAGTCAGTGTAGTTCACACGCGCTGGCACGTACCAAGAGCCACGATCCGACACCGGGGCGAAGCCGCAGGCAAGCACCTGAAGCAGGAAAAGAAGCGGGTTCAGGCACGTCCGTCTCATTGCCGTGCTACCCTGCCCACTGTTTCGTCATTAACACGTGACCTCCGGCGCCATACGACGGCTGTCCTCTCGGCGGGCATCGCGCGTTTGATTTCGCAATCGAGAGATCTCCAGAATAATTTCCAAATGAATAACTCGAACTGTCGTGCTGGATCCAGCATTTCGGGAACAAAAAAACTGGGCTGCACTTCAATATTCAATGGCTTTATTTCGTCAATAGTAAACGTGTGCACTAAAACGTGCAATTATTAAAGGGATTAGGTAACTGTCGCTGATTGATCATGTATTAGTTCCATTCTTCTTGAACATAATATCCGGGGGCCGTATATCTCACTCGCGCAGACCCCATTCGTGAAGGTTTCAATGACGCACAAAAAATTAAACCAAACACTTAAGACTGCTTAGGTAAAGGAATGCAACGCATTCCTACAAGCAGCGCGCCATGTCTTCCTTTTCACACGGCACTCTGGTGGTGACATCTCGCTACCCCACTGCGCAGGCGCGGCACCCCCGCCGGCTCCACGGCTTTCGTGACGAGGCACCGGCGGCGCTGTGGCTTTGTTTTTTTTTTTTTTTCTGAGGCGCGTCCGCTATGCAGTTAATGGAGAATTTATGTGCCGTTTCGCTCAGCCAATGGGAATTTCCGCGCCGTTTCGCTCAGCCAATGGAACTTTACGTGCCGTTTCGCTCAGCCGACGGCATTATAGGCGCCCTTTTTCGCTGCTACAAACATCATATAGCGCCGGCTTCGCTCCATGCGGGAAAGTTCCACGGCTTCCCGCGGTAAAAGTACACATGAGGGCGCACTCCCTGCACGTGATTCGGTCTAGCCGAGCAGGCGGCAATCTGACTAAGGCAATGCAGCGCGGTTAGGATGCATCTTTGTCGCCGCTCGAACGACGTCAGAGGATTGGCAGCGTTAGCTACGGTAGGACTTAAAGCGAGCTTAAACGTGCTCGGTTTCCACGAATTATGACGCTTATAGGTTTTTTTCCTAAAAAAGCTGGGCAAGCTGGAATGGGAAAAACGCCTGGAATGCCAGCAGTTGGTGGATGTGTATGGATCATTGCCATGCAGCAACAAATAAGCACCCTGGAAAATTCTGTCGCCTAGCTCATTCTTAACCTGCGCCTCGCGGGATGATATTGCGCTTTAATGCGAAAGCATTACCTGTCCCATGGAGCGCCGCCGACGTTGGCTGTGAAACCAGAAAACCAGGCGTTTAAATAAACGTCTTCGTTAAAATAGCGGCTGCGGCGCGTTCCCATTGGCTGCGACTTGTCTTATCAGATGCTTCGTCACTTAAGTCAGCGGGGGCACTCAAAATCAAAGCGGACGCGCCTAAAAACACGCGAAGCAAGCAACAACCGCAGATGCACCGTCACGGAAGCCGTGGAGCCGGCGGAGTTCACCGCGCCTGCGCAGTGGGGGAGCGTGATGTCACACGCCGGAGCGCCGTGTGCGATAGGGAAGGCGCGGCGCGGGGCTTGTAGGAATTCGCTGCGTGTAAGAATGCTTTAGCATTTCTGCACGTAAGCAGTCTTGAGTGTCCTCCTGCAACTCTCTTTCGCGTACTTAAAGGGATCATGCAACGGTATTTCGTTGGAATGTTTTCTTACTGCACGCAAGCATACTGAAACTACTGGGAGACCAAGTACACTCCCACAACGCCCCTGTCCAAGCAGCTTCTTTGTTGGTGCGTAATTTTGATGAGAAAAGCGGTCGTCAGTTCTTTCAGACTCTCGTTTGCCAAACTTAGACGACAAAGCTTCGTGAGATTAAGCGTTGCTGGTATTGGCAATAATGCGATTTCCACAATTTGTTCATTCCAACTTCGCTATCCCCGACAAGACACTATTTAAATGCGGCTCGTCGCGGTCGACACGAGCGCTGCTTGAGCATTCGATTTTACATGTGGACTAATCAACGCCTCGAGATGCATACGGGCTGTGGCTGAGTGCCCAATCGCTGCGATGACGGGGATTAACGAACCTTAACAATGTGAAGAAATCGGTGAGTTCCCTGCAGCTTTTCCATCCCCAGCACTTCTGGCCTATGATAAATATTGGCTTGGGCCTTACACCCTTCCTGAAATTCTCCATATCCTGAGTCTAGCATGCAGTCTCGTCAGCCCCGCTTCACTCGTGTTCGCCGCTTCCAGAGCTCCAGCAAATTCGAGGCCATATAACACAAACACTAAAAATGGAATCAGCCAAAAGCCTTTTTTATTTTTGTATAGGGGGGAGGGGGAGGGGTCCAGAGGCCTCTGAATGTGAACAAATATTTCTAAGCCGTATTTACTGCAAGTTGCCAAACTCGCAGGCATCACCCCTCGTTGATTGTTTCGACTCAAGTAAAAAATGAAGCTCTCAGGAAATTTTTAATAGCACGGAATTTCAACTTTCTTCTGCCTGCATTGAACTCCCTAGTGTCCGTGCTGCTCTTCTATTTTATTGCACGCAGTGAGATCATGTACTTATCATTATATTTCATCAGCATCTCCTGCATGAAATGGACGTTATAAAATTACAAAATTTATTACACGTCATAAAACGCAACACATTGGCTACAACTAACAACAGGTACAAACAAACGCTTCAGAACGCATCGTAGATGGCCATAAAAAAACGGATTTCTCAACGCATTTCGCACCGTGCTTTTTTACTACACTTAGTGCATCAAAAAGTAATATAAGTTCACAGCAGAAAAAAAAATCCGAGCGAATACACTTGCCTCATTCAAAAGAAAATGAAAAAAGAAAGAAACCTGTACTGGGCAATCTACGCCACCACTTCTGCCAAATTCGAGGTACGGGAAGGGAGAAGCGCTGGCAGAGGGATGGAAAAGCCGCGTCAAGGAGCACCGTCCGGCTCAGTGTGCGTGCGTGTAGGCGCGTACAGCCATAACTTAGTCTTCCTCAACGGGCTACTTTTTTGTTGAGCTGCAGATTAGAAGTTACTAGATCCTGAGAGAGTGGTGCCATTTCCATCCGTACCTGCTAGCCGGACACAGACATATGCGTTAGCATGACAGGATCGGACCAAAACTTACTCACAAGCGCGATTGGCTAATCTCTCTGACAAGTGGCCACGGAAATCGGCAACTCAAGGTCTCAGTAAAATCTTCGAAGCTTCCAGAGGGCTCGAGTCCGAACCAGTCGCACCAAGATCCTCTTTAGGAGCATCATCGGGGATTGGAAGACGTTCCTCACCACTGCAAGCGTCTTCATGATGAAAAACAGCGCGACTGGGGACGAGGACACAAGGAGACGAAGAGAACACAAAACACAGCGTGCTGACTATCAACTGGTTAGTTATTACAACATAAGGAAGAACGACAACGAAGCTGAAGCAACATGGAGTCAAATGTTCATGCTGTTGCTTGCGCCTCGTGGATTATGTCCCTTTCTTTTTTTTTTTTCATCCGATTGTAGACTGGTTTTCTTCTTCTTTCCTGAGAACTTGTGTTACCCTGAATCCAAAACTTCATCTCGCTGGGAGTCAGAGTCACCGAAGGGGGCTCACACACAAATTGTTGCTCTTTGTGATGCTGTAGGCTTCTACCATCTCTCGACATGTTTGTTCATGGTGTTGAAATAATATACTGGTGTTTTCGAAGCGTGGTTCGCAACCGCAATCTCTGCAATGTATCGCTAGATGTGAACTAGCGGTGCCTTTCAGGGAGCTGTGGTGCTCTCTCTAGTCGGATGTTTGGCACCGGGCCGGTCTGCCTGATATAACAGTGCCCACAAGAGAAGGGAATGCGGTAAACCACGCCTTTTACGCACGACACGAACTGTACCCCATGCTTTACCTTACATGTGTTATATTCCTGATCTTGCTTTTCCCCTCCTGCGTGCACGTACAGCGGAGCATAATCTGCTTACTTTGTTTTTGGCTGAAAAAACAACGTTCACCTCGTATCTGGAGGCGACCTTTAAGTCCGTGTGAAATGCAGCGAAGATAAGGAATGGTTGAAATTTTCTTTTTTAACTACTTTTCCAGCATGAAATTGAACTACTCTTTACGATTTTGATTAAACCATCGCATGCTGATGAAACCCAGACTCGATTATTTCATCAGCATGCGATAGTTTAATAAAATCGTAAAGAATAGTTCCAATTTCATGCTGGAAGAAGTAGTTAAAAAAAGAAGAAGAAAGTCGATATCTATTGCAGTAGGCTGAATCGCGGATCGGGAGCTTGTCGGCGGCACCACCGGCTGTCATTGCTTGACACCAGGCAAAACACGCAAGTCTAAGGGAGTAACACACAAAAGTGGGAATATCGAAGCTGTACTTGGTGCTCGAAAACGAGTATTTTAGATATGAGCTGCGATCAATATATCGGTTGTTAGGAAATCGAATCGGCATTTCTGAAGCGTTCGAATTCCGATTTAAAATTTATAATGTGCCGGAGCACCTTCGACTGCGCCGGCGTCGCTTGCTACAATTACTAAATAAATGACACATTCAACGAATTAATCACATGTTACGAATTTTAGTTCGTCGCAGAAGCCCTCACAGCAGTTCAGAACAAAAGCTTGCGCCAGAAGTACTTTGTAAAATCGCTCGTTATAACATTTACGCACGGGCATTTCCCTTTTTCCAGTCGAATCATTACAACCACCACAACTGTATAAGTGCTTGAAGCGAAGCGAATATCCCCAGTAAAGGTCTTCTAACTTCTTGTCTGCTAAGCTTTGATGACTTCCCGATCATGAACGACCCAACATTGACTCTCGGCAACCGATGCCTTATTCATCCGCATCACAGTAGTTTGCGCCCAACGAAGTCGACCCGTAACTAAACAAATACACTTATTTAACAAAATTGCTATTCTGACGCTTCTGATATTTGCGCCCTGAATATTAACTGCCATTCCCGGAAAATGCGATCAAAGTTTCGTCGTCGAGAACAACGAACCAAGATAAAAAGCTCGAAATACACCTAAGCACTTCATTTGAGTTGTGAATGCGAAAGCATGCAGGCCGCTCGTCCGCTCTCTTTTTCGTCTGCTGCGAACTTTTGTCGCCGGTCAGCGCTCGTGCTGCCCTGGGCACGCTGACATTGGACGCTCCGTGTTAACGGTGCTCTGATGCACACGTAGCGTCACGGGGTGAGCGGTCGTGGAAACTGACGAGCGCAGCGGCCAATGGGAGCCCCGTCGACACGTTCCAGCCAGTGGAACCGAATGCGAAATCAATCAACTTTACTTCGCTCCTTTGGTATCGGGGAATCTAGATGCCGTTTTCGAGCTTTCAACTCATGACGTCAGCTCGCTCCATGGGACAGTTAATGCTTTGGCAATAATCAATAGCAGTTTCCCCAGTTTCTCCCATAGAGTCCCAGGCATTAGCTTGTGTCAAAAAATGGCAGCAAGTGGTGCCGCTCAACTCCAGCAAGGAAATCTTCAATTCGCTCTCCAGCGTACTACAGTAGAGATCAGCGGTCGCGACGTCCGGTGCGTCTAGTCTGGCGTCTCACGCTACCTGCTAATCTTGCGAGAAGACGCGCTGCAGTCTCCGACATCGTCTGCTATTCTAGCACCGTCAATCGTCGTCTGCAACGCCCGTAAGATGCGGCCATGAAAGCTGTGCATCGGCGCCGGCCATGGCGTCTGCCATTACCCAACGATACCAGATTACCGCAGTTGTGGAACACCCGCGGAAGGGGGTACCCTCTCACTCACTTCAGTCTGCCTCCCGTCGTATAAAGCGCCATCTAGATTTTCGTATGATAACTGTGTGTACTATAGAGCACGGTGGAGCACCATCTAGACGCTATGCTTCGAAACACACGTGTTTCATAGAATACACTGTAGTTACCATAGAAGCAGTCCGGCGCGTCGAACGACGGGAGGCGAGTCGTGGTAAGGAGGTGGGTACTGCTCGTGCAAGCAGCGTCTCTAAGCTGTTCCGTAACTGAACTATTTTAAAAACGTTGCCATTACCTGCGTCCGTCTGCTTTTCCGCTTCCTTCTAAAATCGTTTGCAACTCTAGCACGACTCGACAAAGAAAGCGGCGTTCTATCGTTTCATTATGCACGAGCCACTGTTCAATAACATCATCTGTCGGGGTCTGTCAATGTGCAGTAAGTAATAAGCGATCGAAATGATTTTAAAAAAGCAACATATTCAAATCTCAGCTCTCCAAATTTTTTTTTGCAAGGCGTTTTTGAGCATGGTGGGTGAGCGTTATTACGCACAATTAAAACGCGACATAAAAATATTTGCTTTGGCAGGAGAGGTGCGCTGTAAAACGTGAGAGCTACTTGCCTTTCGAAGCGAAATCACGGCAACATACCTGGATAAACTTGACCCGAGGATAACGCCCGAATGCTGCCAAGCAAATGGCTCACAAATGCTTACCTGTGTAGGTATCTTTTCGAAATTGTAACAATGGCCGCAATCATGACGGTTTCATAATTCACAAAGCAGCGGGACCGCTTTTACGGCAATCAACATTTTTATTCAACATCAACACTCGCAAATGAATAAATCAAGATATATCAGTGCTTCCTTTATACTTTCAGTGCATCTAAAAAGAGTGAGAAAGCAATGCGCCGCCTCTGTCATCGCAAGTGACACGTGTTACCACTAGACGTGCCACTGAAACAAGGTCGTTTGGATGAATAGATGGATGTATTCGATGCATCCATCTATTCCTTCTGATTGTTTCGAAAACGCGGGCAGTAGGCTAGCGCCGTACCACCCGCGCATTCGGAAAAGCATGTGGTCACGAGGAAATTATGGCGCTCTGATCGGTCTTGTTGATATGACTGATGCTATACGCGCGACGGCGGGAAACTTCACCGGAAATGGCTATACTCACGACATGGTAAGCTTGTGCCAATTGGGTCACCCTTTTCGAACGGCGAGTGTATCACTGGAGAGCGTGTTATCCCCCCCCTCCCCCACCCTTCCTCGTTCTGGCCGCTTCGCGGCGACAGTCTGCGGTGCTAATTACAAGACTATTGACCCACTTTGAGCCATCGTATACGCCGCTTCGCGGCGTCCAGGTAACAACACGAGCCACGCTATACTCTAATGGACCTCCGGAAAGGGTGTCCCATACCATTTATTTCAGCGAAGTTGTGCCGACAAATATTCTTTTTTTTTCTCAGTGATAATTGAAAAGAAAGAGATGTATTAAATATTGCTAAATGTATATAAAAAGATTAAAAAAATTACGCTCACTTTTGATCGAACCTGGGTCCACTGCGTATGCAGCGGACACCTTCATGTTTCCACTGAGCTACGCTACCGTTTCGAGAACTGGTTTTGACAATTGTTTCATTCAAGACCCAACAATTTTTAAGTCGTGCATATAGTCATTTCCGGTTGAGGTGCACGATAGCGTACGTATGGCATTAGTCTTTTGATATTTAAACGTTCCGGTATTTCGGGAGAAGCAGACGGCACGGGTTTCGGTGCCTGCTGCCTACCTTAGTGTAGTCGGACGTCGCATGCATTCCACGTCGAGATTCCTCGTCGGATCGCAGCAAGCCTCTTTTCTCCCAAATCATTGTAAGCGGGGGCTTTATAAAAAGGAAGCCCTACATGCTTCTTTTTTTATCCCAGTTAAATAGTGTCACACAACACTTGGTCTTTTTAACAAATTTTTGCAGCGAAGTGCATGGCGGACGACGTCAAACGCCGAGCGCCAAACGCTGAACGGACCGGGGCAGCCGAAACAGACCACGTATACACAGCGCGAATTTAGAGAGAATAGATTTAAGACAGGGACCAACTGCAGCAATAGAGAGCGTTCGCAAGTGCGCTTGATTTGCATTATCACTTGGCCACGTGGAAAGCGGGCGGAAAGGCGGAGACGCTTGCCGACAATCAACGCTTGGTTCGCCTCCTCCCAGCTTATCTGAAAACGAAACTCCGTGACCTAAATCGAGCAGTACGAAGCACTAAAATCTAGGCACACTACGCGTGATGATGATGGTGATGTACCCTGTTAATCTGGCCCCCTCACGTGGCTCCACGCATGGTGGAAGCGACGGCCTGGAAACGACGTTTTGCCACGCACTGAAATTATAGACGTGGTACCCTTAGAGCGATGGGGCTACCTTGTCTATCCTTAACCAGCTCGCCGGCCTATTTGATTTAACTGAAACTATGCAGGAGGCACTGGTCAGATCAAGCAACATTGTTGGCGTGGGACGCTAGGCTTAGGCCAGTCCCGCTACAAAAACCGGCACCCGCACAGCGCTTCAAGGAGCGTACTCGCGACAGCTGTTTCCTGCAAACTCCGTCTGTTAAGGAGGTTGAGGAGATGTTACTCTGAACAACTCAGTGAACGCAGAACGACTCGTACTCCGCAGACGCTGGAAACCATGATTGTTATTGTTTCAAAACCAAGCGAAAAAGGCAATCTCGGGATACTTTTTAAAACAATAATGACTATATCTAGATTCTTTATTCTCAGACATAAAATAAATAAATGTAGATTAATATTATACTACGGCAGGGATATTGATTTTTACAACCAAAATTTTCACGCCATCATATCTCCAGTCAATGAGAGATGTGAGTACGGTGCAAGCACGGCTGGAACTTACCGGGCTGTGTCTTCCCTGTTCTCCACCTAAATTCTGTCTAACAGCGAAAATATTGCTTAAACTTTTTTTTTCGTGGTAATTTTTTTAAATCCGTGTCCCTAAGCTAAAACCAGACGTAGTTTTTTTTAAAGTACATTAATGTCTTCAATAAACTTAAAAATGCAATTGTGCTGTGTGCGTGGTTAGACAGCCGCTGGTGTTTCCGCTCAAGGTAAGAAGTTAAACTAGCGTAGCACCACCGCTAGCCTGAAGTTTTTAACATGCACCACGCAGTGGTGATACAAAACCGCACGCGGGTACGAAGCTCATCCAGATCAAAACGGGTTGGGGTGGGGATTGAAGCCATGATTCCTGGGTTCTGGAGAGCGAGCTTTGGCTCCACGTGCTTTAAGTTGTAGTGCGTTAACCCTCGCGGCCGCCGATCCCCAATAAACAAATAAGAACAGACCATACACTATACGCCTTGTATAGTTTGTAAAAGTTCTGATACTTTACTAAAAAAAATTAGAATTTTTTTTTTGCGGGATAATATCGCATTTTTTGTGTAACTCCCTATATTAGGTGCACACGTTGAGTTCGACTGCTTCGCTCAAAATGACTTATATAGTACAAACCACCTCATCGATTTCTCCAACTCTCACGAACCTAGCTTTGCGTCAACCAACTTCCCATGTCTTTCTACTTTTCTATGTACCAAATCCCTGCCTTTGTCATTTTCGCACTAGCCTATTTTAGACTCTATCCCAGAATTTCCAACGACAGTTAATCAAATAAAAAAAGACAATACTGCCACGATTACGCCACGCAGAGACCTTGAGCAAGCCGAATACTCGAGCTAAAGTAAAACTCCTACTCTCCAGTATACACTTCCTAAAAAAGAAGGTCAACCTGGATTCATGCACAAACTGATACAAAAAAAGAAAAAAAAAGAAAAGGAAAACGAGCAGCAAAATAAAAATGAGAAAGTAACGTTAGAAAGAACCTGCGGAAGGCCGATTTGATCGAGTTCGATCGTCTGGCTTTCTCGAAAAAACTGTACCCCTCGATATCGAACCTGCTGAAAGGGGCGGATCGTGAGGCCGCAAATTGATCACCGGTTAATGATGCAGGTTTATTCGACTCAAAATAAGCATATATTTTAAGTAAGCCATTTTAGTTTGCGCAATAATCATTATTATTCTCAATCAGTGCAAAACAAAATACCCGTGAAACAGGGAACCATTTCATGCATTCGGGATTCTTGCTCGAGAACGCTTAGCAAACAAGAATCCCAATCGGGAAAAAAGAGGTTTCAGTCGAGCGGTTCTATTCCTGCTGCAAATCGTGCGGGATCTTTAAATTCCCCTGTGCATGGGTTCCGAAACCGTGTCCCTAGGCACTCGGAGGTTCCGCAGAGTATCCTCATGGGCTCCCAAAGCGCCAAAGTTTTAAGACGAAAACCTCACTCGTCCCATTGCGCGAAAAGCCGTCGGCGTTGTCCCCGAAAGATGGTCATAAAACTACGTCATCAAACACGCGCCCCAGAAATAAAACACAAAGAAAAGCGCAGCCAGGCAGATGCTTCGTCACGGTAGCCGGCGGGCGCGCTCAAAGTGTCAAAGCGGACGCGCCTCAGATTTAAAACACAAAGCAAATTGCAGCAACGCAGATGCTTCGTCACGGAAGCCGTCGTAAGGCCAGCGGGGTTCGTCGCGCCTGCGCAGTGGCGGAGCGTGATGTCACCACCGGAGAGCCGCGTGTGCAAAGAAAGACGTGGCGCGCTGTTCGTGAGAATGCGCTGGATGTAGGAATGCTTTTGCATTCCTACACGTAAGCCGTCTTAAGTGTCTTCGGCGAGTTTGCCTCGACAAACCCTTTAGAAAAGCTGGCGCCCTTTAGTAGCCGCTGCACCATTTATCCGAGACCAGCATCGTTGGGGCACCAACTGTGAGCATCTATTGGACACGAGTGCTGAGTCACCGCTCGGCGAGGACTCGGATCGAATCGCATGCTTCGTGTCGAAGAAAAGGCGTCATCCAGTGTTGCTTGACGGGGTCTGGGGAAAAATTTCTATTATCCTCGGCCCTACGTAAGGGGGCCCTATGCAAAAGACTACTCACTCTACCCCGAGGGTCGCAGAAAAAAATACACATACGTTATTTTCGAGGAGTCTTAAGGCTGAACTCAGAACGAATTATGTGACGAATAACTGGCGAACGCCGCCCGACGCTCGCTTTGCGCGCGCGAGCCACTCGTTGATTCCACGCGCGCAAAGCCGGCCAAAGTCATCGCGATATTCGTCCCATAGCAGCGCCCGTTTCCGGCTCACGTAACCATGCGTTCCATTATGGGGTCGTTTCCCATAATGACGTCTCACGTGACGTCACGTGTGACGTCATGAGGGTCACAAGTGGCGTCACGTGGGCCACTAGGGTCACGACTGACATCACGAAGATCAATCGTGAAGGTCAGGACAAAGGTCACGACCTTCACAAGGCCTTCAAGAGTGACGTCACGAGTGTCATTAGGACCACAAGTGACATCACGAGGGAGGAGGGAAGGAGGGAGAGGAGGAGAGGAGGAGAATGAGAGGAGTTAAAGGGAGGAGGACGATAAAGGAGGGGAGAGGGAGTTAAAGAAAAAGGACGGGGGAGGAGAATGAGAGGAGGATGGAGGAGGGGGCGAGGGATGAGGAGGGGCAGAAGGAGGAGGGGAGGGGAGAAGGCACGGCGAAGGAGGAGGGGCATACCCTCCTCTTCGCACCCTCCCCTTTTCCTCAAGAGCTGCGCTCTAAGTTGGCATTACATTGAATTGTGAACGTCTTTTATTTTTTGTTCGTAATCTCTTTCCCATAGACTTCAGGTGCCAGAATCGATAGCGTGTACAGGCACTAGCATTCCCATTGCTTTGAATCGACAGTACGCGTATTATTTCTGGAATAACGAAACGTGCGAAGAGGTGCGGCCCTCGAGCCACGATCAAGTTAGACGTATCCGGTCAGTAATAAAGTTTCGCTTCTCTAATTTTACCCGGTCAAAACTTCGGCACATTTCCGTGGAAGTTAGAAAGGACTCGCTCACTCAATCCATATACTCTGATTCACGAGTCCGACTCCAGCCGATGACATTCGATCCGATGCTGTAAGCAACGCCAAAAGTGCGTCGTAACGGCGCTCGACCTTTTTGTACGTCTTGCTGTCACCGTCTCAGCCAATCACAGGCATGCGTACACCACCGCCTCCGACGGGGTTATGAAATGTCAGCAATTAATTAAAACACGGTATAACCAGCAGCGTGTCGCTCTTTCTGAAAAGCTCTTGATGACTGTTCTTTCTGTCTGTTCTGAAAAGCAGGAAATCTTTCGTGAGTCTTTCCATTAGGTAAGTGAGTTTTGAGAGTAGTATGTCTGCTTGATTTCTAGGCGCCCTTCTTTCGATGTTTGCTAGAAATAGTTCCGGCAATGTTCTAAGTAAAAGTTCCGTGTTCTCGGTAAATATCGATAAACAAAAAAAAAACAAAAAAAAAACAAACCCTGAGGCGGTTTTATTGAAGTTGTTAAAAATGGAGCTACGGAAGAAAATATTTGCCCACAGTTTTCTTTTGTATGCGGCGAGAAACTGGGCGAGAGGAGGAGACGAGGAGGGGACGTTAGAACGCCGATCTCTGATTGGAACGATTAGCGGGTAGACCTAAAGCTAGCTGCCTTTGTCTCCACTGCACTCGTCGGACGCGTTCCAATGCGAAACCCGAACGCCTGATGCCGGCGTTAAGCGTTCTAACGCGTTTGACGAGGGTAGTGGAGACAAGGGCAGCTAGCTTTAGGTCTACCCGCTAATCTTTCGAACCAGAGGATCGGCGTTCTCACGTTCCCTCGCGCTCTCGTCCCCTCCTAGCTCTCCCTCAGTTTCTCGACGCATTAACCCGTAACCAAGCCCCCACTTCCCGCCCCCTTTCGCCTGAACTGTCCGTGGTATTTTCTTTTGAGCCACGTTTTTTCCTTCGCCGGCGTTTTCAAAGTATTCGGGTCACTCCATTCTCACTCAGTGTTGGTGAGCCGAATTCGCATATATTTTCTTCACCATGTGCCCCGATATTCACAGAACTTTGCTCGACACGCAATACAAACACTGGAAAACACCGAAATCAGAAAAATGTTTGCTCCGAAAACCTGGAACCATATAGTTATAAGCGACTATTTCTCGCAGAGTGCGTAGACGGTTTAACGTGTTTAAAATACCGCCATCAGACAAATTCCACCAGTTCATGAGACAATAGTTATTTACAATGCTTTGTTTTACTCGCTACTGAATTATTACAACCTTGTCTGGAGCACAATCACGGCATCTTACCTAAAGAAAAGTTTAGAAAAGAGCCGTTGATAGCGCATATTATGACTCCCACACTGAGACAATGTTTAGTAATTGGGAAATGTTAAAAACCCGTCAATCTATCTGATCATAGACTTCTAATCCCTATTACGAATGAAAACAAATAAGGATGTGCTCTTTTGTACGAGATAGCTGCATTAAAAAAATGATACGGTTTCCTTGGCTAGCCATAATGAATATCGAAGGTTCCCACAGGCAGGTGAAATTATGGCAGCAAATGCTTTGCTATTTCATTGCTAAGCTTCTAAACAGCCTTTGGAAAAAGAAAACCATAGACATCTAGAAAAAATATTTCTCAATAAGTTTCGTAGCATCTTTTGCATATTTGAACTTTCTGTGTCTCGTGTCTGCAACTTCCATTTGATTAATGTATAATGTTCTGTCTATGGTAATTCTTTGTTTTTGTTGTACAAGAACAGTTGTTCATTACATGCCGATGGGGCTGAGGAGTAGTGAACCTTCTTGTTGAGGCTTTTTTCCTTATGCTCCGCCATTTCTTTCTTTAAATAAAAATAAAGATTTCGACTATCATCATTATTATGCTTTGATCTCGCAAAATACTGCGGAAACCTTCGGCCTCGTGCTACGCAAATCGGAAGTGGTCCCAGGGCTACCTGCTAGATGGCGCTAATGTGTGTTTCGCCTTGTAGGCGGTGACAAGCGCTGACGGCCCACGCGGTCACACTGAGAATGAGATATGCGAAACAGATTTTATACCCAAAAACACGTCAGCCGACGCACAGCTTTGCCTTCTTAGAACTGAGAGGTACCCAACTACCAAAAGTCTGTGATTACAATGCTGAATTGCATCCTCATTACATCAAAGTGCAACCTGTCAAAAAAAAAATTAAATAACGTGACTTTTTTTTGAATTATAATATTAAACTATGCATCGCCAAACGCTCATCCTCAGCCTAAAGGTACCCTTAGCGCTCTAAATCAAATATCAGTTCCAAATTTAACCGTTATTTCACTTAAAAAAAAATTACAAGTGATTTTCTGAAACTTTCATTGGGAGGATGGGTCTCGCTTTCGATAACTCGTGTCATTCAGCGCCATGTTCTTCATGGCTCCGTGGGCTACCATTTTACTATTCAATATATAAGAACATGATAACTCTTGTATGAGATAATGGTCAGTTATGAAACTTTGGCCTCTGGTTCGGACCGGTAGCGCTACATATGGGAGGAAAACAACTTTCAATCAATGCTGCGAAGCTTTTTTTTTTTTGCGGCAATGAAAACATTGTTTTTTAACACATTGCACATTGAATTTGCGTTGTGATGTCGGATTTGAAAGTACAGCTCCTTCAGCTAACCTTTCAACTTTCAACAAAAGTCAACATTTTTTAACAATGTTGCCAGTCTTCTACAACAATTCTGAAATGTTCAAAAAAAGATAGTAATAAAATAACTTGTTTTGATTTCTAGATAATAATTCCTATTTACTCCTTACAAAAGCAGACATGCATGTATTTGATAATGTATTCAGTTGTTAAAATGCTGCCTCTCTTCGGCCAGTCGGAGCCAGCTCATTTGTAATTTACGCGTATCCGGATGAGAGTTCAGATATCAGTCGAGCATTCGTCCAACTTAAAGGTGGAGGTACGAAGCAGTCGAGGTCAACCAGGTCCAACCCGGTCCAACCTGAACTTAGGCAGTGTGATAATAATAATACTAATATTTGGGGATATGTGGATATTTGTATAGCGTCACCACGGGAAAGAGTTGAGCACGTTGGTTAAACATATTTAGGAGACACCAGCTGAACAAACCAAGCATACAAATGTGAGGAGGACGAGAGAGACGCATTCCAGCGGTTGAATGCAGTC
Organism: Ixodes ricinus; assembly: GCA_037355805.1. Classification (NCBI taxonomy): domain Eukaryota; kingdom Metazoa; phylum Arthropoda; class Arachnida; order Ixodida; family Ixodidae; genus Ixodes; species Ixodes ricinus. The sequence goes on from JAZHYW010022459.1 coordinate 87,081, forward strand.
TCGCTCGTCCTCCTCACATTTGTATGCTTGGTTTGTTCAGCTGGTGTCTCCTAAATAAATTTATACAGCGTGTAGTTGGTCAGCCGTTTCAAAGTTGGTGCGAGTCACTCGCTGTAGATAAGCAATTTAGCCAGTGTGGTACGTCCGCTAGCCTGGGGTCTGTAACGTGCAGCACTCAGTAGTGGTACGAGGACCGCACGCCGGTACGATGCTCATCTAGATCAAAACGGGCAGGGGTGGGGATTGAACCCAGGATCTCTAGGTTCTGCAGCGCGAGCTGGAAGTGTGATGTATCTGCTTATGCTAGCAGATAGCGGGGCGTATTGAGGGAGCACGCGGTCACCACGTGGTGAAAGCGCGCGGTTTGGAAGAGAACGGGTTTCGGTCAGTCGGGAGCCATGATTTAAGCGAACGAGTCGAGCGACTAACGGGTGCTACCGGGTTTTTACTCGTGATACATCACAGGCAGGTTCTTGATATCTTAACCTTATGACCGTAGTGGCACCGCCTCTCTGTACAGCGCTGAAAAATGACTGCATCCAACGCAGGCGATACGCTAAACGACAAACCACGTCGATCCAATCCTAACAAATTATTTTTTCCCTCCCCACCCATCTTTCCATAAAAAAATCGAAAACATTCACGCATACTCAAACTCATACAGCGTCGCCTACTTCTTTTTTGATATGCCAGGAAGGCTTCCTAAATATAGCTTTCTCTGAAATTATTGCTCTTATTTTTCGATTTCGCCAGTGGGCTGTTACTTTATTAGCCCCACTACTACCCCGACGAATTGCGAAACGACCGAGTGGAAATAAGCGCCTGCTTTGTTATTATTTATGTTTTGATGATCCAAGCATCGTCAATAATATTAAAAAATTAAAAAATCTACAATTTAATTTATATTCGATTTTCTTGGGAGGGGGGGGAGGGGAAGGGGGAGGGGAGGAATTAACTTCTTGTCCTCTTTCTCCATCCTTGGAAGAAAAGGGTAACCGGAAGCCCAAAATTTCTTGGTGGAGCGGCTACATCAGCTCGTTGTTTTGCGAGTATGCGCGGCTTTTAAAGTTGCGTTGCGATTTAGTAGCATGTTACTTTCTCGTTTACTGTTCTTGTTAGAGACTATAATTTTTAGGATCGTGGTGGTTTTTGAACAAAGACGACAGAAGGAATAAAACACTTTGTCTTAAGTGTTTTCTTTTTTCTGTCGTTTTTGTTAGAGGCGTTGGAGAGAAAACTTTTGCGGAAATACTAGCAAACCGCAGCCATTTTAAGAGGTGAAATTGAGTGGGTGAAATGGATAGACTGAAATGGCTGTTAGTTTTAGAATGCGGAAACTTAGATATTTATAAATGAGTTACGGTAATATATGCAGGATATTTTGGCGGTATTTTGACCCCGAGGGTCTTCCTTTCGACTGAGACATTTTTCCTTTCTTGGCCATCGCAGTCGCCGGAGATTCCAATCCGCAGCACACGAACACGCAGCTAAAGCCAGCAGACCTCAAGTCCGTCAATTCTATGGTAATGGGGCTGCAGACCCACACTCCGGCTTCACTGCTGCCACTCGCTGCTGCCTGACCGTAGGGTAAACTTCCATTGTTCATTACTCGCCAGGACCTGACTCCCTCGAGGCTGAGCCCGGGCGTTTCTCCTGGGGGTGGAACTGGCGCTCTGTGACATCGCCACTGGAGGGCTCACGCCCACAGAGATCCTCCTACACTCCGACTCCACGAAAGCTGTCAGCGCGTGCCATTCATCGGCCTCCTTTTCATCTCCAACAGTTTCCTTCATCCGCGCGGCCGTGGTGAAGTTCGAGTGAATACTGGGGCTCACTGTAAAGATCAAGGTTGTCTGGGTTCCGGGCCACGCGGGTACCCAGGGCAAAGGAGCGGCACACCTTCTTGCAATGGCGTCCTTGTTTTACCTCTCGGCCGGTCAGCCGCTGCTACGCCCCTTGGACGATCCAACCTCTGGCTCGGACACAAACACTGACACCTCACCACCACCGCGCCCCCGCACCGAGGCCGGGGGCGCCTGTTCACCCGGTTACCTGAAAGTGCGCGGTCCCCATTCCACAGGGATACCCGCTGGCGGCCGAGGTGCGACTTCGTCGTATCGCGACCGGCTGCGCTTAGACACCCCACCGCCTCGCCCGCATTGCACTACGTTCCCCGGAACATGCCGGTTATGACCGTTGATGTTCTAGCCCGACTTCACCTTAGGCCGAGCGGACAGCAGACCTCACCCCCGATACAGCCTCAACGACCATCCTTCAGCCCCTCTCACCACTCTGCATCGCCTGCTGTGGGAGAGCTCAGCAAGGCGACAGGAGAGGGAGGCTGCGCTAGCCAAGCTCAGCCCAGCAAGTTGACCCAAGACGCTCGAGGCTTGGACGACACCAACAGGCCCTAACGAAGCAAGGAAGCTTGTCTTCGACTCGCTGATGGTTTATATCAAAACGGCTGGTGAAGCCGGCCTCATATGGTTATTCCTCCCTCTCCCCTATATTCCTTCTCCACTTGTCCTTCGCGGGAAGGCCTGCAACCGGCCGCGTCGTACCCTCCTAGACCTAAATAAAACGTTTTCAACAACTAACAACCTTTCTTGGGGTTGCTTTTATTTTATGCTTCTTCTGTATTGTCAATCCCTACGCATCATGCATATATATATATATATATATATATTTTTATACATTTTTATTGAATATTTTTGTAGGCATTATGACACAACTGCTTCGCACTTAGATGGACATCGACCTGATAGGTCAGAGTGTGTCAAAAAATCTTTTTCGCTTTGGCATCCGAAATTTTCTGCGAATTATTCCTTGAGGAAAATACAGAACAATCTTCGGATCCGTGTATTCACATGGTAAACAATAGCGCCGTATAATATACAAGTTAGCAAAGATCGATACCACCATAGGTGAAAAGAGACAAACACTGAGGCGAGTCAAGCACATGCTATTATTACCTTTCTTTGCGTCATGTACCGGACACCTCTGTAAGCAGAGCCTTTTCATCTTCTTAGACATGCAAGAAACCATTGGACACATTTACGAATCGAAATAATGATTTCCACCTTTTCATAATTACTGAGAGGATGAGGGTGGCAGAGCATCTTCCTCAAAAACCCGGCCTCCAGAATGTTCTCCTTTGCCTTCCACCGTTCTTCGGCTGCACGTACACGCCCGAAGCTCAGAGGACGCTGAAGAGTTATCGAAGGCAGGAAGCAGGCACTGCATGCGGGACAACCGAAGGACCTCGCTGGACTTCTCAGCCTGTCCGTGACTACACCATGCCACATTTCGGGAATCACAACGGCACTGGTACTCCAGGCAGCACACATCGGCTAGGCAAGCCATCTGGGGCTGGCACTCAAGGCGATCTGCTTTGTAACAAACTTATTCAACCGCGACCAGATGAGCTACAATCTTCCGTGGAACACCAGATGCGACTAGATATTGTGTTAGCTTTTGTCATAAAATTTGTTTCGAAAGTTTGGCGTCAAGGTCAAAATCACGCGAATTTGTTCAGTTTCGAAGCTAAAACAAAAACTGTGGCGAGCTTTCGCGTGTGCTTAGAAAATAAACTAGAAATTAAACTCGAATTTGTATATATTGTCACTGCCAGCTGAAGAAACACCAGGCTTGGTTTATTCTCTTTATGCTGCAGTCTTTATAATTCATTCGTTGGCGGTTGCTAATGACGCAAGTTCGTTGGCTACGGAGTGAGAACGAGATGTTCGACACGCCCTGCTTGTCTTAATGGCAGTCGCTAGAGGGTTTTGAGTAGATCGTTCCGATGACTCCGATAACGATACCCGATACTCCGCCGCCGCCTTTGCGCATGCATCGTATCGTTATCGGGGGTATCGATACAGGCATCGGAACGATCTACTAAAACTCTCTATTGATTAAATTCCTTCTTTTCTGTGCCGACCGTTTGTTTATTGAATGGACATAATCAGCCGTCGTTTTCAGGCAGTTTTTTTTTTTAACAGAAACGAGTCTCTAAACATTCTTCCGACCACCCACGCCCGCCACCACGACTAACCACCGCAGCGAGAAAACACTGAACTAGCCTGTATTCGTCTTCACCTCAAGAACTTCCGTAGAAGCGCTTCGGCTCCTCGAGGTGCCTTATTAATTTCAATCTTTGTGTGGAAAAGTATGATATATCTAGGTGCATTTTAGACTATGCCTCTGTAGTGTTATCAAAACGTACACGTTTAAAAACGGCGAAAACCTCCGACAACCACAACTTGTAAGAAAAATTTGCGAGGCGAATAAACAATGCGTTAAACTTTCTTTTTTCTTGAAGCGGCACCGACTATTGGTTATGAGATGGAACTACAGGGGTCGCAACGTCCAGCTTGTTTTCCCCAGAGTTCTGCGTTTGCCAACACTAGTGCCACTAAATAAGCTACGCTTGAAAGTAATGACATTTGTCCATATTGTGGCTTAAAATCATGGTTGCCCGTTATCTGACACTTTATCTGCAATCACAGTAAACACTTTTCCGCCCTCCATAAACTATTAAACACTTCGCGACAGAAAAAAACGATAATTAATGAGCTACCTAACCCGGAATCTAATGCTGAGGAATAGCACATTTGAATCATGACGATCGGCAGTTGCGTCTGCTCTGGACAAGCACCCAAATGGCGGCGCCCACAACAATGTCGGGGAAAAGAGTGCCAATACTATAAGCGCAGCTCATTTAGTGGCTCTAGCCAACACAAGGCACATGAACAGGATTATTTACTCCATCGCTCTGGATTGAGCATGGGGCATACGTTGGCCACGACACGTGCCAAATTGTTTGCTGCGCTCGTGTTCGACCTCCCTGATTGAACATGAGCCCAGGCCGAACGCTGGCGCAACGTTCGGCTACATGGGTCGAGCGGCTGCGTCGAAACGCAAACAAGTAATCTACGTTGTTTTTGTCCCCATCGGTGAACTTCTCAATTTAGCCACTAAGGGGCCCGACGGTCGGATCTTCTTCCCAATAGACGCGAACGACGTAGCAGAATACTACTGATTTATTTATTTATTTGAAATACTATCTGTCCTACACAAGACCAAGATAGAAGTGAATTTTCACAGCACAGAAACACGTGCTCAAAATGCACAGATCAGTAGTACGTATTCAACACAGCGATAATTGAGAACTCTAGGAACTGCTGGCAAAAATCACTCAAACAAGGGAACTAAACTCTTCTCGAGTTCCAGCGGTCACGACATGTGCCGGGAGCTTGTTGCACTCTTGTGCTTTTTCGCAAAAAGAACGAGTACGTAAAACAGTCCTTGGAAAACTTCCGTTGTAAAAAATCAAAAGCGCAAACACGAAGGAAAAGAAGAGGGGACAGGACATGATTGTAAACCTGAGACTGGGGCATAAAGGAGAACACAACAGAAGGTTGTGTTCTCCTTTATGTTGTGTTGTGTTCTCCTTTATGCCCCAGTCTCAGGTTTACAATCATGTTCAACTTGCACCAGCTCGCCTGCACTCTGACTATTTTTTCGTTAAGGATACAGGAGTCAGGACAAGCGCTCTGTCCTGTCCCCTCTTATTTTCCTTGGTGTTTGCGCTTTTCATTTTTAACAATTTTGATTGAAAACTTCCGCTCTTCCTCATACCGAGTTTGCTGGTTGCGGGTTATGCGCGACATGATCTCATTAATATACTTTTGCTTATGCACAAATGCCAGGTTATTCAATATGTTATAAAAGAGGTTAAGCCACTTCTGCTTCTTCGAAGAAGGGTAGATTCGCCCTACTATGAAGAAGGTGACACAGGGTCCAGCCGTCTAAAACAAGAGACAACAAAACGTAACGCACGCCGTTGAACTTGCTCCAGATTTGGTATGAGATATTTAACATGCTGGTCCCAGACTTCATATGCGTATTCTAGAAGAGGCCTTATTAGCATCTTGTATGCTGTGAGTTTTGTTTCTGAGGAAGCGAGTTTAAGAGAGCGCCCGATAAATCCTAGTCTTTTATTAGCTTTTCCGACTATATTGCTAACGTGCGGTGTCCAACTAAGGTATGAAGCTATGGCATGAACAAGGTATCTAAACTCTGACACTCGGCTTAGTGCTTTTCCGTGCAGCATATGCACAATATTGTAAGAGCTGTCATTTATGAGTGAACGTAATACATACTGTCTTGTAGGTTCAACGACTATTTGCCACATAACACACAATTCATTGATCTGAGACAAATATTCTTTTATTTTGGAGGCTCGCGTGACTGCGTCCTATCCATCGCACTTTTTTTCTCTTTCACGCATCATGGTTGTTGCATGCCAAAACACGCTACCGAAACCCCGGGCCCTTTGCTTCTTCGTCGCCGCTCATTTTGTTTATTTATTTTTACACACTGCAACCCCGTCGGGCCATTGCAGGTGTATAGGGGGGGGGAATCACAATGCAATATTGAATAAGACAAAAAAAAACATAAATCATCGTAAAATAAAAATCAACCACTGCCAACCGCACACAAAAGCTCTTCTGGAGGTAATAAACGGATGTTACGGGATAGCAGATTCCAATGTTCAATTATGCTAGGGAAAAAGACTCAAGGTACAGAAAAGCACTTCTTATGAGTTGTGAATGCGAAAGCACGCACGCCGCTCTTTGTTATTTTCTTTACTCTGCGGCGTTCAACGCGCTGACCTTGGGCGTGGAACGGTGGAGCTGCTGCCTCGCGGACACGTAGCGCCATCGGATGAGCGATCGTTCAAACTGTCGTGTGCCTTGCGGCGCGAGGAAAGAGCAGACCGCAACGTAGTTCCCAGCAGAACGAACCCCTTGGTATATTCCATGCGCCGTATATAATGCCAAGCGGCGTACAACCGATAACAGGCGAGTGAACGCGGTGATCAGTGATAACACAACACTGTGATAACACAGTCAGGATGACACTACACAAATTGACGCGCAGCGGCAATGGGAGCCTTGTCGACGCGTGCCGGCCAATGGGACCGAAGTGTGAAATGTGCCGTTGGCTAGCTTTGCGCGTGGTTTCATTAAGGTGCCGTTTTGCATATGGTTTCAAAGCTGATGACGTCGTCTCACTCCATGAGACAATTAACGCTTTCCGATTAAAACTATATTTAAACATGTCAGCACGTGCATAAAACAGTGAAATATTTAGTTCATGGTGGCTACTTGTTCATGACGCTATGTGACCCATTATGTATGTGTCTAATGATGTTAGACGTGGCGAGTTAACCAGACTATATAGGACTTGAAGGCTCTTAGTGTGAGGTGTATTGGAAAGAGGACCTAAGCTTACAGCAGAAAGATTAGGGGATGGGAAAAGTTTCGGTCGTAGCGACGGAAAATAAAACGTACTGCTTTCTTTTGGACTGATTCAATTTTGTTTATATCACATTGTTTCCAGGGTTTCTAAATGATTGAACCGTTCTCGAGAATAGGGCGCATTAGTGTTTTATATGTTAGAGGTTTGGTTTCTCGCGGGGCAACACGAAGGATACGTAGAAGATGGCCGAGCTGTTTAAGTGCTTTGTTACAGGTGGAACCGATATGCTTTGACCAAGACATATCTTGCGAGAAAAGAAGACCAAGGTACTTGCATTCAGAAACTCTTTCCAGTATGTAGCCATTGAATAAATATGTGAACACGGAAGGAAGCGCACGCTTAAAAAAGAAAGACACGAAGACGGTTTTGCGAAAGTTCATGATGAGTTGCCTGGTGTTACACTAGGTGCAGAAGCTTTACAAATAAACTGTTGTGGAAGTTATGGTCTTCTGGAACGTTAATCGCGTGGTACAGGACGCAGTTGTCAGCGTAACGGTGTATTTTGTTCTCGATGTTATGTGGTAAATCGTTGATGAGGAGCAAGAAAAGTAGCGGACCGAAAACAAAGCCTTGTGGGACACATGATGACACATCAACAGAAGAAGGCTTGGCCGAATTAAAACATACATAGCGTGAGCGATTGGAAAAAAACTTGATATCCAGTTAACGAGGAAAGGGTTGTTTAGTATCACATTAAGTTTGTACAAAAGTTCAGAGTGAGGAACGGTATCGACGGCTTTAGATATGTCTTTGAATATCGCATCAACTTGGTTGCCAATGTCGAGAGACTGAGTGATGTCGTGAGTAAATTCAGTAAGTTGTGAAATTGTGCTGTAACCACGTCGAAACCCGTGTTGAAGATCACATAAAATGTTGTTAGTTTCAAGGAACATCTGGATGTGTTTGTATATTATGTGTTCTAATAATTTGTATATATGAGATGTTAAAGAAATTGGCCTGTATTTAGCTAACGAATGTTTGTCGCCGGACTTATACAATGGAAGGAAGTTTGCAAATTTCCAAGACGAGGGAACTGTTGCCGTCAACCGCGATTTTTGAAAAATATTATCAAGGTACCGACTAGTCCAGGAAAATACCGAACAAGAAATGAATTATGAATGTTACCAGGGCCAGGGTATTTTTCATATATAAATTCAACACCATGTTTAGCACGCCTTCATCACATAGTTAGATCACCAATTGTAGACTGTGAATCATTAATGGAAGGAGGAATTTCGAAATCGTCTATTGTAAACGCCAATTGGAAGTATGTATTAAACGTAGTGGCGATTGTTAGTGGGTCGCGACTGGCTACGTCATGAATTGTAAGAGAGTCTGAAGTAGAGCTACCGGGTAAAATCGACTGCTAAAATTTGCGTGGGTTGCTTTAGATTAAATTTTGCAGTGTAACTCGAAAACAGAAATCCTTCGCTGATTTAGTTTGAAGTCGAAGTTCCTTCTTCGCAACTTTAAACTGGGTAATCTTTCTGGATCACCGGAACGTCTTGCACGCCGGAGTCAATAGACGCGACGAGATAAATGCAATATTTTTTGTGTTAACCAAGGAACAGAAATATTTTTGCCTAGATTTGGCAGGCACGAAGCGCTGGATACAGAGTTCAATAATCTGTTAAAAGAAACTAGCCAGGAAATCCAAATCACTGGAGATACTTAGCAGCTCGAAGCTATCAAAGGAACCACCTTAGTATGTCAATAATTGACACATCGTCTGCACGGTTAAAGTCGTGAAAAATGGAATAAACAATACGCGTTTTGAAACAAAACAAGCGATTGAAACCAAAACAGCCTTGTGATCCGACATGCCTTCAACGACCTCACAATTAAAACCGTTTTTAAGAAGAGGTCAACTAATGTAAACCAAGTCTAAGACTGATGTCTGTCAAGTACACTGCTGGGCCACTTGTTTTAGACTACATGACTACGAGAGGTTTAGCCAGCACCCTACATTTTGGAGCATTGTGCCTGGTAATTGATAAAGAAGACCACTGGAGGCCAGGCAGATTAAAATCGCCCATACAGATTAGGTTTGAGGAGTAGAAATTGTGCATGTAGGTAAGGCCGCATAGGAGGCGTATCTGATCGATAAGGGAAGCAGGCGGACGGTAAACAATGCCAACTTCTACATAAATACTTTTAAAGCAAAGCTTGCATCACACTGATTTAATTTCGGAAGGTCCTCGAATCACAGAACTTTATGCCAGACCGTAAGAAAATAGCATCTTTACCGCCCCTAGAGCGATTTCTGTCGCCTCTAGTCACACAATAACCCGGTGGTGTTACTTCGGTATCATATATGCCGTCATGTAGCCATGTTTTTGTGACGCCAAAAACGTGAGCGTAGTGGGAAGAAACTAATAAAAAAAAGTTTGGAAATTTGTTTACCAAGCTTCTAGCTTTAAGATTCATAACACGGAGGCCTTGGCAACCACACCGGAGTCAACAAGGACCGGTAGGAGTGGCTGCAACGGAAGTCTCAGTAGTGCGTTTAGTACACTTCACTAATGCGTTGGTGGCGTCATTCCAATTATATCTAACGTTATCAATAAATGCGTGGTCAAAACGGAAGCGGACACTAGAGTAATTGTTCTGACAAGAAGTGGACGCGATCCACATTTTTGTTTCCGTATTGAACGCACATGAGGGGAGAAATCTTCCGATATACGAAACTCCGAGCCTTTAAGCATGGCACAGTTCTTCTGGACACAAAGCCTTTCAGGGAAATTTAAAAACTTCATAATGACGGGGCATGAACGAGTGTCATGACTTCTACCAAGTCAATGACACCTTTCAGTTTGCGGGCAATACATTGCCAGATTCTCCGAGAAAAACTTTGAGACATTCGACATCAGCATTTCATTACTTTAGTGAACTTGCTCTGAGAATGGTGCAAGATATGATTGTTTCTGCGGGAGAGGTTTTCTAAGCCGTCATTTCTTCAAACGAGCCTATCTACTACATCAACGAGTGATTTAAACTCAGTGAGCAAATTCATACCAAGTGCACCAGAGTCACCCGACGTACTAGGCAAAAACTGGAAGCAGCCACACGTTACTCAAGAGCATCAAATGAGGAGTTCACCTATAGGTGAAATAACTTCACTGCTGCAATATCCGGAATTAGTTTCCTCTGACCTGCGAGCAATTGAGCAAAGATGTTTGCAACCCTGGGCTGGTCACCAACATCTGCATAGTCGCCATCACTACCACTACCATCTGCAGCCGTCGAGTGCTCGGTGGTCAAATTGCGTCTAGATCGTGTGTTGTGCTCCGGGTTAGCTTGGCTATTCTTGTTCGTTTTATTCGGTCCTGGGTTGGTCTCGACATCCCCGCTCAAGAAAAGGCTACTCAAGCAATGTCCTAGTTCAGAGCGAACGTCAACAAAACAAAGACGGTGACCGTAACCATGTGGGCAAGGAAACAGCAGCAAGAGGTGGTTATCAGAACGGACACAATAAGCGTTTTCAAGATAACATACCTGCTTGAAAAACAGACAGCGATTGAGCATCGTTCCAGCGCTGCCGTCACCTTACCCTCTCTGATGACGACGGGGCTCAAATTAGTTCCTCTTCCTCCTTTCGGTCTTCCCTAAAATGCGGCCAATAGGAAGCGGAAAAGAAAACGAATGAAGCACGACATGTAACCCGCAGCAACAAGCACAAGCGCGCGCACTTCCGTTTCACTCTGTGTTTTTTTTTTTTATCAATCTTTTAATTGTTGTTTTAAGGCGATTCGAAAAAGCGTTTCTTGTTCACACCTTTTTTCAGAGTTTTTTTGTTTAGCATTTTGGTTTTTTAATAAAAAATGGCCAAATTTATTTGCTTTCTTCACCGCTCTGGGCTTCGCACTTCAAGAAATGAGGAAAAACACTTCCCTCAATCGACTCTCTAGACCCTGCCAGCTTAAGATAGTCGAGGCGCGGCAACTCCCATGTATCTTAATGTTGCTCCGCCGCCAATTAGATTGCGCCATTAGCTGTGAAGATCCCGGAACAACCAATCAGGAAGCAAGAAGCGCCAAATTAATGATGCACACCCTGCGTTTTTTATCCGTCAGTGACTCTACCTCAATGCGAAACAACGTATTTAAGACCGTGATTGCGACGTTCCAAGACGCCAAACTGTACCTTCACCTTATCGTGTTTTTTTTGTATTTTTTTGTATTGTAAGTTTGAAGGCTGTCTGACTATTAATATACCGGTCAAAGTAATCTTCGCCTCAGAGAGAAAGTCCTTTTTTATAATTTGGACGACATCTGAAAACGTAGAAGCAATCTGATGACAGCTGCTATGAAACCGATTACAATGCAAGCAATGCAGAGGTGCAAGCGAGTTGGACAAGAATAACGATAATAATCCCGGAAAGGAGGAACAATAGGAAAAATTAAACACAGATCTCCAAACATAGCAAGGGGACTGGTGCGCGACTGAAAGAATCCACCTGGTTCAGGTATCGAACCAGGGACCAGGTGTTTCCACTTCTGCGGGGAATATTATCGTTATTTTTGTTCACGTCGGTTGCGCCTTTGCGTGTTTTTGTATTATTATCATAAACTTAAAATGCAAGCCACTTACCCTTATTGGTGTTAGACTGTTGGCAGATGTTGACATACGTTTGCTCTACTGAATTCTAGCTTCCGGTTAGCTCAGTTGGTTGAGCGCTCCACTAAAATAAAAAGGAATAGTCGCAATGAAAAGCTTCTATCGCCGCACAAGAATATAGAGTAAGTCAGATATACGCAAAAGTAAATCAAAGTCAATAACACACAAAAAAACCACACACCGTGATTCGCATTTGACGTTGGCGATCCTAGTTCAATGGGTCCGTATTTTCGTGTAGTTTCTCAGTTTGCCTTTTGTTGAGCGTTTTGCGTTTGTTGCTTTATTTTTAAGGGACCCCGCGTTTTTGCTCGATCTCATTTTATACTGGAAGGACGTGAAGGTTGCTACCTTTTATAGTTGTTTCGCCTTGCGTGCTCATATTCTAGCCAAAGTGAACGCACTACGACAGCAGGAATTAATTCAAGGTCCGTGCGTTACCGTTGAAGTAGTTCGTGACAAATACTTCCGCGACGAATGTTCCGCGGTAACAAACAGCCCTGTTATAAATCACCTCTGCGACGATGACCCGTTTGTATTCCGATTCGTTTGATATACCTACTCTGCAAGTTGGAAGAGAGAGGGAGAGAAGAGAGAGAACAGAGAGAGAGAGAGAAAGTGTGAGAGCGGGGGAGAGAGAGAAGGAGTGAGAGGGAAAAAAGTATGTAAATGACGTTGCGAAGCATTCTGTGCCGGTCACACTGCTAATACATTTTATAACAGGCTATCTGCAGACACTATCTCAGGCATTTCATTCCTTGTAGGACGGTCCTGACCAGGGTCGTTAAAGTTACTTCAGAAATGTACCTAAGGTACAGGTACAGTTACTAAAACGAAATGATACGTAGGTACATACCTAGGTATTTGCTGAAAAATCTACCTGTGACAGGTACAATTACAATAAAGACACTTTCTTTTTTTGTTTTCCTGCAATTTATCAGAATAAATTGGAAGTAAATCATTTTATACTAAGGATACACACAAAAGTAGTTCGATAAATGTCCTTTATTTTTGTCAGTGCGAGAAATAAGGAAAACCGCATTAACATTAACATTCCAGGGCACGTTATCTTTTTCACTAGAGTGGTCTATTTGGCTTTAGAATCACAGGACCTTCTTGAAGTGTTTGTCTGACATCTTCTATCGCACTTCAGTAGGAATTTTCTCTCCCGCACTAAAAACGCGCCGCACCGCCGCACTGCTCTGAAGCCCAGTGTTGAACTTTAAGAACACGCTTTTCAGCAGCGCCATGTGCTTGAGACACTCCAGACTTCTTGTCGGAGCAAGTTCGGTGTACTGTACAAATTCCTGCTCTCATGAAGCAGATGTCGACGATGTTTTGCAGTTAAAGATGTATTCGCAGTCCTGGTCGTCACAACTTTGTTCGCCTGACGGCGGTTTTTCCACACTTGATGTTTGCATAAGCGCGTTCTTTAGATAATCGCAGGCGCGCTTCCATTGCGCTTCGTTGTTTATCCACGCTACCTTAAAGTTTGGAAGTCACACGGCAGATAATGTCAAATGTTTCGAGTGTAGCTCTTAAGCGCCCGTTTCCGGCAGGCGGCGTCGGCGTCGCCGTCGGCGTCGCCGTCGCCGTCGCCGTCGCCGTCGGCGCAACCGCGCGGTGCATGATGGGTCAATTTCCCCGCTAAATTTGGCGGAAAATTTTCCACGCTGAATTTAGCGGAAAAATTTTCCCCGCTAAATCTTGCGGAAAATTTTTTCCCGCTAAATCTAGCGGAAAATTTTCCCCGCTAAATCTAGCGGAAAATTTTCCCCGCTAAATCTAGCGGAAAATTTTCCCTGCTAAATCTAGCGGAAATTTTTCCCCGCTAAATCTAGCGGAAAATTTTCCCCGCTAAATCTAGCGGAAAATTTTCCCGCTAAATTTAGCGGAAAAATTTTCCCACTAAATCTGGCGGGAAATTTTCTCCGCCCCCACCTCTCGAGGTCACGTGACCCCCAGGCCACGTGACTCCCCCCCCCCCGAGGTCACGTAACTTTCCACCGTGCCTTCCCCTCCTCCTCAAGAGCTTCGCTCTAATTCGGCGTTCCAGGGAGTTGTAAACGGCTTTCATTTTTGTTCTGGAGAATATAATTGGAATTTGGAGGTTTGACATGATAAATACAACCCATTGGCGATTCCTGTGTTGCCGAAGGGGCGGAGAGGGACCCACGAGACACTGACCGGTAATGCAACTCGGTAATGACGATTGGGACGATTATCCGGAGCACTTTTGGGATCCACAGTTGGACGAACAAGTCTAGAGCGGCTTCAGGGCGGTCGGATGCGAATGCGGGCTCTACATGTTGTGGGGTTGTCCTTGTTGCCACCCGTCTCGGGGCAATGACACAGCACACCGGTTCAACAGCACGTAAACATTTAATGACCGCTATCGAAAGTGGCCGGGATCCCAATAGCCCCCGCGCATACGCTGCGATGGCCCTTTATCAGCGGCGGTGAGACTCTCACGTGGCGAGTTGCCCTTGGCCCCCTTGTGGTCAAGATGACCACTCATGATTGTTGAAGTGGCAACCTGGGCCAACCGCTTGGAATCCCCAGGTTGCCCACAATGTGGTCATTGCCAGACTTATATGACGAGAAAAGTGCACTCGGCCGGCATAGCGCCGCTCCAGCTGACCGAGACGTCGAGACGCTTGGGAAGTTATGCTTAGAGAAACCATCCTATCGTGCGTCGCAAATCGCGCAGGCGCGCAGCTTAGCCATGCACTCGACGGCTGTTCGCGCAAGGTGCAGAACCCCTGAGATCTGATCCACGCGTGACTACAAATATAAAGCAAAACCGCGTTTTTTTTGTTTTCTCTTTTGTATTTTTTTAATTTATTTTTCTCGAAAGGTAAATATAGTGAAAAAAGTAGCCAAGACTCACAGCGAGCTCAGTTTATTCTAAATAAACGTGTAACATAATGGGAAGTGCGTTTTTTTCCGACTGACTAAAATAGAATGTATTACTTTTTCTGTGCTTTCTTATTTTATATAGTTCGGACAAGATGCCTTCAAATCTTGGAGGTAAATATCCAAATTTCCAGTGTTACAATATGAATAAAAACAAAAACGGTTAGCCTCAGGCTCATGCTTCGTAGTAATCACTTAAGGGGTTACGCCCCGAGGGCCAGCAACCGCTGACCGCTTCACTCATTTACGCGCTCGTACGACTCGCAACACCAAATCGCACGGCTTGTCCCGGCAGATGTCGCAGCTTCAGTATATGTCGCAGCAGGTACGCGAGGCCACGCTTGTCCCTCTTGTTTCGTTGAGCGCTGTACTTCATCCTTCTTCCTTCTTCCCCAACCAAACTTCAGGCAGGTTCACACCCATGCGTTTGAGTGTAATCGACTGCCTTGCTCCCGCCCGTGACCGCCTACGGCGTATGAAGGTACTGGCGCCTCATATTTGGTAACCCTGAAACGTTGGTGATCCCCGCTTCGTCGTGTGCTCGAGAGAATTCTGGCATCAGTGAACGAGATGATTTCTCACGGACAGACGCAAATTTAATCTCGCAAATACCGCGAAACTTTCAATACACTTATGCGAAAATTAGAACTCGTTTCTAGGAAAACGTTTCAGGGCTTCGTGGTAAATGACGCCAGTGTATACCACTGTGTCATCTCGAGATAATCGGTCCCAAGTGTTCGCGACAAAATTGATCTCACTTAAACAGAAATGTACGAACCAGTCTCCAGCGTACCAGAAGCCCGGCCCAGAAATCACGGCGAGGTGAGAGCAGCGAGAACGCCAAACACCGACCCCTTCATTCTCTTCAAGCCGGCTCCCGACGGCATTAGGCTTAACGGACGTACCAAGCATAGGCACCGTACCGACGCCCGCTCTTGGCGGGGCCGCTAACGCAGAAATACAAACGGCGTCACCAACGAGAATCGAGACCCGAGAGACCAGTTGGTTTCCCTAGAGTGAACGAAAGGAAAGCTCGGCGGTGGCTGCGTACGGAACGAATAATCTCTTAATCTCTTAATCCATCAATTCGTTCGTGGATGCGTTTAAATGCGCGATCTCATGGCGCACTCGCTTACAATACCCTAGCCTTTATTCTTTTAGCATATCGGTGCGAGCGAACCAGTCGCCGAGAGGGGAACACTGGATGATCGATCGCCTTTTTAGCATTGTTCAGAGTTCGATTTCAATGCGCGGTAAAGATTAACGATCAGACAAAACAGGGAACGAAAGGAACAAATTGGAAACACGCAATCCTTAATCTGAAACACAGCGGCATCTGAGGTGTCAGGTCGGAGCGCCGAAGGTGTCACTTTGGAGCAGATGGACTGAATGAAGGGTGAAGGTGCCGGCGAGCACCATAGAGTCCACATGGGCGTTTCGTATTAAACCGAGTAACTCACCGCACGAAAATTACACTATCGTTTTGGAACCATGGAGGGTGTATTAGGTAGAAGGAATGTCAAGCTGTCTGCGTAAGAGGGAAGTGTGTATTCGTACGTAACGTCGGTACAAACAGTCGAAGGTGCTAAACGAAAAGAGCAGCATAAAAAGGGACAAGAAAGTAGACAAGACGTGGTGCACTTCTCAGGCGAAGGTTGTATTGAAACAAACACTCACAATTATTACCATATTTTCTGGCTATTCGTTTAGAAAATAAAACTCTGTACCTCTCAGTAGCGTTCACGGAGCACTAACGCACTTCCTTTCCTCTTGCGTTCTGGTAGAGAATGCATAGTCACATTGTAAAGCTGTTTCTCTGCACAATTCCCGATAATTTTTAATCTGTGCTAATTCTGAGTCCTCATAGGGCACCCAAGAGCACTGCCAGACTGCCTGGCGGGGACAGTTTTACTGACCATGCAGGCGTTATCTCTGCTGCCACTCGTGACCATGCATGTTATCTTGCTCGCTTATTATCTTGTTATCACTTGCCAATGGAATGGTGTTGGTGAAGTGTCGAAAACGGTCCGCGAGGATAATGAGCACGGTCGACGTCGCGAAACCTCCAAGTGTCCCACTAACACCCATCGCTGTAAAACAAAGTGTTCTCGCGTTTGTGTCAAGTATCATTTGCTGTCCCGAATTGATTCTTTGGTTCCTACTTGTTCCTCCGTGAATAGCTTAGGTTTTGGCAGCTTCTGGAGTATCCGGATGATAGTGATATTCAATAAAGATATAAAGGGGCGACGAAGAAAAATTGAGCGACGGGATATGTGCGTTTTCCCGGTGCTCTTCACGCAGGTGGAAAGTGCTGAGTCACTCCCTATGGCTGCATGCTTCCTGTTAGATATTTTGCGAAGAGAGGGGCCACGCATGCCCAGAACGCGTTCCACAGAACAGCAGAAATATAGGGCGATTCCGTTTATCTCAGACATCAGTGTCAAGCGACGACACTCAAAACCCCTAGAGACTGGTTCACGCATTCGCGTTTGCCTCTGTAAATTAAAGGGATCCTGAGTTCAATCACTAACCCTGCCCGTTTCGATCTGGATAAGCATCGTTCTGGCGTGCGGTCGTGTGTCTGGACTGCCTAGAACACATTGAAGAACCCAGGTTCGCGGTTGAACTGTACTGACTATATTTCCAATCTAAAGCTGACAATCAGACACCCATTGGGGTTGACTAATTTACGGCTGTATAAACATACCCACCAGAAAATTACCCTTATGTTTAAGCGCAACCGAGTGCCGTGTGCCCACGTGTTACCACTTGATACGAAAAAAACAAAAAAACACTGGCACACCGGTTGCATCTTTAGGTAGACTAAAGTCACTGAATCCTGGGAAAGTACAGCCACTGCGTTTCCTGCCTGCTAGCCGAAAACAAACAAATATTAACATACAGAGGACCAAAACCTCGCAAGGCGATCGGCTGTTTAGAAAAAGCTTATTAACATCAAGTCAAAGGCACTGGACACGTAATATACACACTAGCCTTCAAGCTTATTTACAGTATTTGAACCCTTCGGTAAAATGGGCACACTTTACACAGGAACTGAAAACGGTATGTTCCCCTCACAGAAAGATAAAGTACCAAAAACACGGATTAAGGCGAAAAATAAATACGTGAGAAGATATAAAACGTCCAACTCGGATTCCAATTTAGTAAAGTCTCTATCAGATCAATGGAAGTGGCATGCAAGAAAGAAATATTCGGCCATCGGCCCACCGGACGTAGAGGCAGGACCATTGTCTCAGGAACTCCTGCTCTCCCAGCCAAAAACGTTCGCGGTCTAGAGAGCGGTCCAAAGAACCACGAAGACGGGGCACCAGATTCCACATGGCTCGCGTACGACGCTGCAGGCCCAAAGCACATGCTGGCCGACTGCTAAGAGGAGGTAGCCGAAGCCTCCTCGAGAATAGCGGCGGCCTGAGATGTAGTGCACGTTGCCCAGAGTTTCTAATCAATAAATAAATAAATAAATAAATAAAAAATTCTTGAAAAGTCACCACCATTTCGTAGAAAGGAGTGTAATCTCAGCGCTCGGGTAGACGTTGCCGAGGGCCCGAAGTATGAGCATTCGACGCGAGGGACCCGTGAAATACAAGTCCAAAGAGCGCGCCGGGTGTTCTGTGGCGTCAAGGGCCTTCAAGATGTGCAGAGCGCGAGTACTCGCGACATGGTTTAGATACAAGGCATTCCCCTTCCTCCGAGTGACGTCGAGAGAGGGAGGACAACTTTGGTCACGAGCTCCGTGCCTTGGCTCCAGGAAAACCTAAAAAGGCAGGTCATTACACTCCGGCAAAACCGTGGTGGAGGGAGGCCGACAAGAAGGAGGCCAAGGAGAGCCCTTCCTTTTTGTCCACACCGGCTGCACACATGTCGTAGGCCATGGTATTTCACCGGTGTCCTTCGATAGTGACAAAGTTTGGAATCGGCTTCGTCATTTCCGATTTGACGATTCTGGATCCTTTCATTATATACGGAGGGTCTCGGTATGGCCCGTACATGATAGACTTTACTTTCCCGAACGGGCTGATGGCTTGCACGACGGCTTCTTCCGTGACGTAGGCGGGAGACGATAAATGGATACATGAAGGACGTGGACGCCGACTGCTTCGAGTGGCACCACAACATCACGGAGCACCAAGTTTCCTTGAGCTACAAGGCGGTTCGCTGCACTGATGCTCGTCACTGACGACATGAACCTTGCTCCACCTTGGTGTTGCAGTAACCTAAACCTTCCGGACCCGGTGGTTACTTGAAAAGCGCCCATAATCTCTTCGACGGCGGTGTCGGCATGGACGCTGACCGAAGAGCACATACCTTTGGCTGGTAGAACCGTGGACGCCATGCTTGGGATACCAAGAACCCCGGGGACCACGAGCCAGCGCGGTCTCGGGGACGCAGCAGGGGGCGAACGTAAACTGGGCGAGACAGAACGATGTTCCGCAAAGCAGCAAACCTGACGAAGTAAGACAAATGACGCATGTGACGATTAAACAACCACAAGGAGGCGCCCAGAACGAACGTCTCCCAGACGGATGTGGTGCTATGGCAATCGCCGTTACGGCCTCTCGAAATCTCCGAAGCTTCGAGAGGGTCGTTCTAATCCAGTCGCACTAAGATCACCCTAGACTATGATCGTACTCATTTTGTTCTTAGCCCGAGACTGAGGCAGGAAAAAGGGGAAAGTTTCAAAGTAGGAGAATGTAGAGTTCGGGCTAAGAACAAAATGGTTAACATCCACCAGCTCGCCTGCGCACTCGCTGCATTATCATGATCGTACTGTAGGCGTTCCTAGCATATTTAAGCGTCTTTGGCACTGTGCATTCAATCAGCCTATTATTCATGCCCATCTCCAGCGTTCCCTTACAATTATATTGTTTTTGCCTATTTCAAAACAATAAAAGGTATTTTTCAATGCCTCCAAGCACCGACACCGCATGTGGTTGTGGTACAAAGATGTATTCGCTACTCGAAATCAATATATGCTGCGCCACTCATTTTTCAAGATGGCGGTAATAGTGAGGGCCGGAGGTGCGTTCCGGCACACCCGTTGCTGAGCCGGTAAACTCGGCTGGCTTCACTGAGCGACGCTAATTATTTCTGAAAACAAAAACGGTGTTCAGCGTAGTATTTACGCAAGGTGGAATGTTTTATTTTTTGAACTAAACCGAAACTAACCTCTATTTTGGATTTAATTCCTTGGTATAGACGAGTATTCCAGATTCTTTCAGAAGTCAAGATGTCCTCACGGAGTGATGTTTGAGCTGAGGAAGTTGTTCGTGGAATATTTATTTTGTGACGTACGTGTCCCATCCAGCACTTCGATATTTTGGAGAGTTCCGTGTCCACTTAAAGATGCGGTCTTTTATAGACCTGAGAGGTAACAGAATATTGTGTTTGTTGAAAAATCTGTGTTAATGTTTGTATTCTGGCTACCTTTTTTTGATCGGATTTTTATGTGAAATATTAAACTGCTGTCCTTTTGATTGGTTTTGAGGTACTGAGATGATTAGTTGCTTTAACACTCTTTCCAAATACAAAATTAAAGAATCCCTTCGAATTTTACAAAAAGTCGGTACGGGTGTTGAGTTTAGAATAATTTAAAACGTATAAATTAAAAAAAACACGCTGTTCTCACTACCAAAACCGAAAGACGGAATCGGGCTCAGACAGCAGAAGTGCATGTGTTTTTTTTTTTTTAAGCAACGCGAGAGGCAGATGTCAATATATTACATTCGGTGTTTGACAGTTTGTGTATATCGATATAGATGTAAGAGTTTTTCATTTGCTAAAAGAAAACAAAATAATGCGTTTCTGGAAAAAAACTATAGTGGTTAAAGGGCGTATTTTCGTGATCTTGGCATTTATTGGAAGAATACCTATACATTGCCGCGATTTGTATTAATAATATTAGATATACAATTAAGATATTTAATGCATAGTTTTTCAAGCTCTAATTCAATTAATTTCTTATAATCTAAGTTCAAACGCGTGAAGAAGTCCGGCAATCGATAGGGTGCAAATTATCATCACTCGTGCGAATTTAAGCATTTATAATTAGCAGGTTATAATTTATAGCTTGTGAAAATATAAAGATTGTCTAAAATTAATAAAAACATTATAGCTAATCTGAGAGGTCCACGTTAAATTGCACAAATTGTGGGTAAAGCTACCAAAGTCACGAATGTTGATAATTGGCAAAACTTACGAAGTCGACATCAATCAATCCGGACCAAACGCCCCAAATCACTTTTTTTTAATATACATTTCGTTTCTCTAAAATGTGCGCACCGTCGTTTTGCCAATCAGACCTTCCAGTTTGAAGGAATACCTACACGCTTGCACGTCTGTTCACTGCTGCACTTTTTGTTGGCGTTGGGAACCGGTGAAACAGTAGTGACCTTACGCAAGCACTTTGCGTACGCAAGCATCTTTGTGTTTGCGTTGCGTGTTTTAAGCGGCGCGTGCCCAAAATTGCGGTCTTGGATTGGAGCATGGGGACGATGCGCATACACAGCGTGGACGCACTCTAATGCAAACGCATAGCGCTTGCGTTTGCTCCTGTACGCATTACTAAAACTGAATAATGAAATACAGTCCTATGCCGGCTGCAGCAATACATTCGGAAATGACATTTCGTGAGCCATGATCGCAAGCAGTTCTGCCGTGTCCGCTGAATGTGAAAGCCGGGGGACCCTCACGAGAGCGCTTCCCGTTTCCACCGCGGGAGGGCGAGCAACGAACCTGGAGACGCATATACGCTTGTTTCGTCAGTGGGGATAGCAAAATCTCCGGTATGCAAGAAACGTCTGCCTAAAGCTACCTGTCATTAGCGAATTTAGATGGGATCAGCAACAATGGAGAGGTCAAGGAGAAATAGATTATTTTATGAGCCAAAATGGCTTGGCGCTACAGTCCCCACGATCCAGTTACTTTGAGGTAGCCCTAAAACATCTAGGATGCGCACAAACTGAACGTTTTGCCTTATTTGCTCGATTAAGTGTACGATTATTTGTAAGAAATGGTCGCTGTACCATTGTTAAATTAAGGCCTGTTCACACATACAGCACAGCGATACCTCAGCGCTACTAGACAGCGTTAGAAATGCACTGTCCTTTTTATGCAGATATGACTTCGCGGAATATTAGTGGTACAACGCGTACACAGCGCTGTACCAGTTCGGGTTTAATTCGACACTGATGCAATGTTTACACCGCGCTGTATCAGTGATGTATCAGCGCTGTATCCGTGCTTTACTTTCAAGTAAGCACTGCATCCTGCGCTGTTCTCAATGTTAGCTTGCCGTAGCACTACGCTGTGTGTGTGAATGAGACTCTAATGAGAGTGGAGCCCTAACAAAGTGTCCGTCCCAACGTTCTAAGATCCGAAGATCCACAGAAGGGCGTCGTTCGACAACGGTCTTTGTGTTGGCAGCACGTGAGCAGGAAAGGGTGGGTTGCGATCTACTTCATTTCAGCTTAAGTACAAACACACCGACGCTACGAGCTAAGGGGAGGAATTGAGCAGCGTCAAAAGCTCAAGTTACTCGGCCTTTTCAGTTTATGATTAACTCAGCGATGATAGAACACGTACAAAAACACGAAGAACACTATGATGGTGCGCTTTTCACGCTGTCTGATTGTACCCATCAGCTCGTAGCTTCGGCTGCGTCTCGACTTACAGAAACATTGGTCCGTCTACCACGCAGTGCGTTTTTATTGGTATAGCTAAGGCAAGCGTTGCCATTCAATGCATGCACATCGTTAAAAGGATAAAATACTGCGTGCTTGCTGGGTTTTACTATCCGTTTCCTAAGCTTTAAGGATTTCTGTCGTCCAGCCATTCTTTCTTTCAGTTGTAATATTTTGGTCTCGAGACACACTGTTGAGTTCCTACCCGCATCAGCAAAATAACAGGTTCAGATTCTAAATATTGCCGCGAGGATGACCGAGAAAATTATTCTACGTGCATCTAGAAGTTTCGTATTTATTCTTACCGCGAATGTAAGAAATAAGAGGGCCAGAATGACCTTGCCTAGTCAGTCACGCTAAAGCTCTTTCCCGGACACTCTAGGTTGAATATTCGAGATGACGAGCATAGTAAATAGGGAGCCGAGCGCGGTATTCCCTATTGATTCAGTCATTCCCTCCCGCACTATCCAGCGGTCCCACCGACGCATCGTCGTTCGCTGCTGCCGCCCTCGACGCTCGCTGCTGCTGTCTCGACGTCTGTTCTTGAAACTGACTAGGCAAGGTCATTCTGGCCCTCTTATGTCTTACACTCGGGGTAAGAATAAACACGAAACGTCTAGGTGCACGGAGATGCGTTTCTTTCGGTCATGCACGCGGCATTATTCCCCCTTTTAAACTTGTACAGTTTGTCGGGCGTAACGAAAGCCGTCTTCTCACGGTTCGGCTCGTCGACTTCAATCTGCCAGTAGCCAGTCTTCAGGCTCATCGATGAGAAATAACGGGAGTGGCGTTTTCGAGCGAGCGTATTGTCGATGCGCTCGATCCACCACGCACCTCCACCAGAAATGTCAGGGATGAAGGCAAATAAGCGATAAATAGTTAACTGAAAATGGAGGTTTATTCGGCGCACTTGTGCCAGAAAACAAAAACAGTGACGTCGAGAAAACAGCAGTGAGCACCGACGGCGGCAGCAGCGATCGACGGTGCGTCGGCATGACAGCTGGATAGCGTGATAGTGAATGAATGAATGGGCAATACCGCGCTCGGCTACTTATCTTTTACGATCGACATATTGGATATACGACCTAGAATGTTCGGGAAAGAGCTAGTGCGACACTGACTAGGCAAGGTCATTCTGGCCCTCTTATTTTACCACTCGCGTTAAGAATGAACACGAAACGTCTAGGTGCACGGAGAAGTGTTTTTTCTCGCTCATGCACACGGCAATATTAAATGCCGCGTGCATGACTGATTTGTTTGTGTCATAGTATGGCTATATCCTGGAGGTTGCGAAAGCACCAGAGAGTTCACAAGAGCCCATTCTGGCTTACCTCACAGCGGAACTCCACACGTGGGGGTTTAAAGTAGTTAATCCCCACGTGTGGAGTACTGAGTTAAAACGGCTGAGTTAAAACGGGCGACGGAACGATACGGATATACTTAGATCACGCAACTCATGACAGTCAGTCTTTTATCTCATTATTTGTATTATCTAGATATGTACCAGACATTGAGCGCTGAAATAATTTCAACTTAAAAAGGAAGACGATGCAACATTATAGTAATAATGCTAGGTGCCGCCTTGGTATGTGTGGAACTCGATCTAGATGTTAGCCCGACCGATCAATGGCTG
This sequence comes from Ixodes ricinus, assembly GCA_037355805.1. Taxonomy (NCBI): domain Eukaryota; kingdom Metazoa; phylum Arthropoda; class Arachnida; order Ixodida; family Ixodidae; genus Ixodes; species Ixodes ricinus. The sequence goes on from JAZHYW010022459.1 coordinate 111,270, forward strand.
GTTTCTTCTGTTTTGTCTCTAGTACATAAAATGATATGGTTACTAGAGAGTTTTAGGGGACCGTTTTTGCACATCCGATACGGTACGATTGGCCCTCCGGTATGAACTGCGTATGTGCGAGACTTCTGTGGTCTTACCTTAATGCGCCTTTTGAACCGCAAGGCCCGAGAACTGGCCGATATTGACAATGTCGCTTCGTTACTAAAACAGCTCTTGGAGGGTGCGTGCCGAGGCTTCATACATTAATAAGATAACTCGTGGTAGTGCCTGGCAGAATCGCTATAGGAAACAGCAAGTGTATAAAGTTGGAGTCAGCAAAAAAGAAAGGAAGTTCAGAACGAGACGCGATACAAATTCCTCTGAAAAAATAATTTAACATTTAGTACATGCGAGACACGCCTGTGCGGTAGCTCGGTTGGTTAAAGCGCTTATTTTGTGCTTGTAGGAGAGCAAAGATGGAGGTTTCTAATCCGACTGACCAACAAACTGTAATTTTTAGTGCTAATACACCTTTATTTCTTATTATTTTAATACAATCATTGGGATGTTCATTTCAGAGACTTATTAACCGTTTCTACAGCTGCCATAATGAATATGAGGGTTCTCTGTAGTGTCAACAGACTAAGCAAGAGTCATTTTCATCAAGACTCTTGGTACTTACCTTTTAAATATTTGCTTGAATTTAAAATGTGCGTACCAATTCAATTCACATATATTCTATAAAACGAGCCCTCGCAATATTTAGTGATAATCTTTAGAAAGTGCACAGCAGTAAAGTGACAACAAGTATTCTTTTTTTTATTTGCGACTTTTGCTTTGCAGGGGTGCGACCGTAATTGTCTGCTATCTCCACCGTCAGCGATCCCGAGAGTAATATGAGCGCCGAGGCGGTTGGGGTAGGCCACCTTTCTCAACCCGATCGCTAAGGCCTCGTCCCCCAACACCCAGACCCACACTCTAAGAAAACAACGAGGAAAAACGTCACAATAGCGCCTTTTACTTCTTTCTACTGACGCGCCCCCAAGCAGACACGACAAGAAATGATGAACGCGACGTTTTTCTTCTTCTCCAGGCAGACGGGAGAAAATTTCCGCCCTCCCGCCTCATCTTTTGGTTTCGTTTTTTGAGCACCTCAACCGGGTTGTTTAATAAACGTTCTTGATTTGATTGAGCTTGAGTGGCAACAAAGTCCGCCTGTAATTCCCTCTCCATGTCCAAATATGCAGGACATCTTGGTCGAATTGACGTTTTTATCACTTATTTTGTCAAACGAGCAAACGAAGCCGCTACAAGCAGCGAAGTTCCGGAGAAGTGCCAGCAGCGCTACGTACACTGGTCTAAGATGGCCGCTTCCGGATTGCGGATCGATGTGGTGACGTTGGCGACGTTATGGATACTGCGGAAACTGCGTCCAAGACATGTAGGTCTTGCCGCCGGGTGCCTGTGTGTCTTCTGTGCTGAATACGGTTCTGTTTTCTGATGTCGAGTGCCAACCGGCAGTGAACGTGGTTTTGTATTTCTGCGTGTCGGCAACTTAGCAGCGGCATCGCAATGGCAGAGTTGTTCACGTTGTGCGTTGTGAACGAGGACTCGAATTTTCGCCATTGTGACCGTGTGTTCACGTATCGGTTATGTTACAGATGACGTAAACTGTCGGGCATTCATGCCGATGGTCGGGCCGTGATTGAAGGGCCGGGGTGTCTCAAGTTGTCATTCTACTTTACATTAAGGAGTTTAACAGCGCTTGAGGGGTTACGGTGCAATCGATCGACCTGGGGATAGTAATCTTGGAATGCTTTTCTGAACCGCAGCTGCTATCGTACAGTGGCCAATGTGTCTGTCATTTTGCGATGTCCTGTTGCCCTCTCCCCAAAAGCGATTGCACTCTGGGCGAAGTACTGAAATATGAGCGAAAGTGCTTACAGTTAAACTTTGGGATTTTAGCATTAAATGAGGATGGTGGATAAAATTATTAAAAAAGCTGTCCTTTGTTTTGCTGTTTAAATATACCACGGTTCCTGGAGAAACTGCTTGCCAAGTGGCGCACTGGGATAAGCGCTAGAAGTTTTAGAGCTCAACACGGCGTAGCTTTGGACAATTAGCACCTGCCGGAAGTCGCGGCTTTGACTGCATTCATGTTGATCGAAAAGCGATTTCTCTGCACGTGAAGCATCACTTCCAGCTGAGTGAATATCCGCTCTCCACAGATTAATTCAAAACGAGAAATTCAGCCGCGCGCGTAAAGCACCAATAGAAAAACAAACACCGAGAGCATGAGTGTTTACTTTTTACTAAGAAATTCAACCCCTGAGCCATTCAAAATACTTTCAAAAGTATTATATTACTGAGAAAAAACATATGCTGGGAATATTATTTATTGCATAGGTGTCACCGAGAGAATCCTTACCTTCAAAACGACCAGTAAAAAAGACAGCAACGCAGAACTCCGAAGTAGTAATGAGGTTAGTGTTGTGTTGTATTGATGTTTGTATGTACCTTGTGTGTGTATACGGTAGTTGCATATGTTCAGCTGATGCTTGTGGAACGCGTAATGTATCTACGTGTGGGTGAAATGAAAGTGCCCGAAGTGCATTAGTGAAGTGAGCAAGGACAAATATGTTTGTAGAACATTAATTGGGATGAACCTAGCCTAGCTGCTTGCAACTACTCAGCTTGGCCCTGCCATCTGGTGGCGAGCGATATAACCTTCTTTCTCGCTTCACGGTAGTTCCTGGTCACCGTGTGAAAAGAGGTGAAGTAGGCTGCTTGGAATTTGATCTTTTGAGAGCGTCTTTTGGTTTCGCGAATGGTTTACCACTCCTCCGTGATGTGCGCTGTACGAAGGAATTGCGGCTCGAGGACTTGCAAAAAGTAAGATGTAAAGTACGCGAAGCAACTGCGTATCGGTTGTCAACGTTTAACATCGCAGTACCGAAATGAACTGCTGGGCGAGTTGGTTAGACATGTTGACTTAAACTGCGCAAATAAGGTAAGGAAGGAAGAAACAACAGGAAGGAAAAAGCGCTGACTCACAAAAGAAGAGAAAGTCTTTCTTCTATTTTACTACCTCTTTATTAAAGCCTCAGTTGTGAGTAAGCGCCCTTTCTTTTGAGTTGTCTCTTCCTTCCTTACCTTATTTTCGCTGTTTAAGTAAAAAGAACATCGCACTGCTGACGACAAGAAGACCGAGTGACTGCTTTCGAAACGCAAGTTACTTTACCTGCGGGAGAGGCTGGCTACGCAAATAAGTACAGTTCGCGGAAAGCTACACTCTTAGAAAAAATGGTATGGATAGTCCTTCCTTAGGGAGGAACGGTCTTGTAACCTATGTTCTTACATAAATGGAGAAACCTTCGTCCCTGAAGCAGGGGAGCAAATAGTTCCTCCGTCGCCTGCATCTCATTATGGCAGCCCTGAATCGAGCAAATCGAGCTCAATAAGGCTTAACGAGGACGCTACGTCTCTTGTACGGGACGAAAGGAGCAGCAAATAAAAGCGTAACACGAGCTTTCCGCGAACTGTGTTTATTTCCGAAGCCAGATTCCTCTCGCAGGTACAGAAACTTGCGTTTCTGTACCTGTCTTCAGCACTGCGATGTTAAACTGAGACAACCGATAACCAGTTACTTTGCGCACTTCACGTCTTACCTTTTGCTGTTCCCCCAGTCACAATTCTTTCGCGAACCACACATCACGGAGGAATGGCAAACCAATCCGCGAAAACCAATGGCCGCTCTCAAAAGAACAAACTCGAAGCCGCTGTTTACCGCGTAGCGTGAAGGAAGGTTAAACCGCTTGCCACCAGATGGCAGGGTCAAACACAGTAATTGCAACAAGCTAAGCTAGGCGGCGCTAGGTACCTACCAATTCCTGTGCTTCAAAAAATACTTTATTTGCTCAAGCTATCTTTGCGCTTTCGAATCCTCTACTGTACACACATTACGCATACTACAAGCACTAGGCGAATATACATTGAGATACACACAGATGTCACATACAAACGTCAGCACCCCAACGGCACACTAACCCGAATATTACACCCTAGCTCTGCGTTTCCGTCTTTAATACTGGTCGTTTTGAAAGTACGGAACATTTCGGTGACTCCCTGAGCAATAAAAAATATTCCCAGCATGTTGATTTTTTCTCAGGAATGTCATACCCCTGAGAGTATTTCGAATGGCTCAGGGGATGAATCTCTTATTAAGTAGTAAATGCTCGATCATGCCGTAATTATTTGAAAGCCAATACATCGAGCCGCTCCAATGCGGCTTGAAGCCATGAGTTTGTTTCCCCGCATGGCACGTCGTAGCCGGTACTTCTATTGTAGTTTGTTTTTCTATTTGTGCTGTTTGCGCAATGCTTCAATTGCCGCCTTGAATTAATCTCTGTAGAGCGGATATTCACTCAGTTCGAAGTGATGCTTCACGGGCAGAGAGATCTCTTTTCGATCAACTTGAATGCAGTCAAAGCCGCGACTTGCGGCAGGTGTTAAGTGAACGGAGCTACACCGTAGAGAGCTGGTAAACCTCTAGCGCTCATCCCAGCGCGCCACTTGGAGGAGCAGTTTCTCCAGGAACTGTAGTATATTTACCCAGCAAAATAAAGGCTAGATTTTGTTTTCGATTTTACCTACTATGTTTTTTTAATGCTGAAACTCCACACTGTATATATACCTGCTTTGCGTCATAATTTCGTACGTTTCAGTCCTTTCCACAGAGCGCAATCGCTCTCGGGGAGGAGACAACCGACAGTCACATTGGCCACAGTACGATAGGAGCTTACCGTGCAGACCAGCGTTCCAACATGACCATCCGCACGTCGACCGATTGCACCTAATCCCCCAACTGGTCTTAAACTCTTTAATGTAAAGCGGAATGCCAACCTGCGACACCCCGCCCCCTCCGTTCACGGCTCGGCCAGCGGCATCAATGCCCGACAGTTTACGTCATCTTATCTTGTTGTTACACCACTGATACGCGAACACACGGTCACATCGGCGATAATTCCAGTCTTCTGTTCACAATGCACAACACTGCCACCACGATGTTGCTGACACGCAGAAATACAAAGTCACGTTGATTGCCGGTGGGCACTCGGCATCGGAAAACAGGACCGAACTCCGCACGGGAGGCACCCAAGCATCCGGCAGCAAAACCTACCGGTCTTGGACGCAGTTCCTGCGATTTCCATAACGTCGAAAACGTCGACACAGATCCGCGAGGTTCCGCTACTGTAGTTCCACATGGGCTGGCGTGGGTTCCGCAATCCGGAGACGGCGATCTTACCCAGTGTACGTAGCTCTGCTGGCACTGCTCCTGAACTTCGCTGTTTCTAGCGGCTTCGTTTGCTCGTTTGATGAAATTAGTGATAAAAACGTCAATGCAACCGCAATGTTCTGCACGTTTGGACTAGAAGACGGAATTAACGGCGGCCTTCGTTGCCGGTTAAGCTCAATCAACTCAACAACGTTTCTTAAACAACGTGCGCGACGCGCTCGAAAAACGAAACCGAAAGCACATAAGTCGGGAGGGCGAAAGCTTTCTCCCGTCTGCCTGGATAAGAAGAAAACGTTTCGTTCCTCCCCTTTTCTCGTGTCCGCTTGGGGGCGCGTCAGTAGAAGAGAGGGAGACGCGCCATTGCTACCTTTTTCCTCCATTTTTTGCTGCTCCTCTCGCCCCATACAGTACACATAGCGTAATTGTTAAGCCTTATTGAGCTCGATCTGCTCGATTCAGGGCCACTATAATGAGGTGCAGGTGATGGAGGAACTTAATTTTAAGGCTCTCAGGGACAAAAGTTTTTCCCTTTCTGAAGAGACAAAGGTTGCAAGAGCGGTCCCTCCTTTAGGGAAGACTATATAGACCCTGTTTTTTAAGAGAGCAGCGGTTGGTTGTCAGCGTCTCTGGACGCGCAGCGTCGATCAAGCAAAGGTGACATTCCAAGCTAACGCTAAGAAGCACCTCCTTTGTGTTCCCTTCAAGAATACTATACTCTCAGTTAGCAGCGCCGACCGAAGATAGGGAAGATCCTCGTTCGTGAACCTCAACTACCTTTCGACGTCCTTGTCGGTCATCGATGCCAGGTCGAACGTTCCATGCCTTACCGCCGACACGCGCCTTTTCTTAGTGCGCAGACAGTGGTATAAAATAAACGTTTCTGAATTGTTTTCGCCAAATTCAAGATTTTTTTAAAGAATATCGAGCTCCAGTTTTGTCGGAAAGCTCGTCTGCTCCTTTAGCAGACATTTTAGAACTTCGCAGTGACAGGGGCGACACGCCATGGAGCGCCAAGGGCTACTCGGCTCCTAGTTTTGTTTTGTTTTATTTTGTTTTTATTACCGATTCTACTTTAGAACTGAGAAATGACCGCCATAATCACTGCAGTTCTTCGTTCGCCACGTTTGCGGTGCAACTACAGAGAGACAGACCCCGATTTGTTCTTCTGTTGGCCATTCGACAGCGCGGTTTGTCGCCATTGAGCAGCACGACGCGCGGCTTGCCCATTGTGAAAGCCTGTTTCTTTGAGAGGATTTAACAACGTAGCTAGTGCGGACTGCAAGGATAGATTATAGAAATATTTCATTCCGATTGTTCCACTGAGCGCCTCAGAGTGGCCGTCGCCGACGCCACAGGTAAGCGGAGGGAATAGCATTAAACTACGACAGGTATGCCGCGTGCGCGGGAAGATTAGTGAAAGTGAAGCTGTGAGTCTTTGTCCCTCCTGAGATATATCTGCATGCTGGAGGCAAGCTGCCGTTGAGAAGCGCCCTCTCTGCTCTGACCACTGCGCTTCTGCGTGTCGCCGATGTGATGAAAACCTGATGTGCTTTCTGTGTATTGGACAATTCCCTCGTACTGCAATCAGCCCTGGTTTAACCATGGTTCATGATGTTGTTTTATATGAGTTACCCACCTACGAACATAATAGTATTCACGGTTGAAGAGCAAAGCGGTAAAAAAGAACATAAAAACTTTTTGTAGTTTATATGGTTTCAAGTATTACAAAATAAAAAGTTAAAATTGAATTGCGATTAAAGCATTAATCGGATAATTTTTCAATCACCCAGCCCTAGTAACAACTGTCGAAATAACAAAAATACGTTTCTTTTTTTTTACGTTTAAGAAATTTTAATTGGCAGATTCTCCTCTGAGAGCCGTCAGCGACCACCATGAATATCAATATAGATACAAACTCAACCATTGAGTATCACCGTGGACAAACGTCGCGCCTTATCGTTTTGTCCAACTCCGATGAGGGACATCCAAAAACGTAATCTTAATGACGTTTGAAAAAAACAAAAAAACTAATTGAACAGGCGATTAACGTCGAACATGTATCAGGCAGCGCAACACCTTGGAGACGGACACGGAGCCTTAGGCGCCTCTGCTGATGGAAGTATTTGGCAACGTAATGTTCTAAGAGCTGCATTGGCAATCAAAAACTGGAGTTTCGAACTTGCCTTCGGAAAACGACCGTCCAGACTCTAATCTTGCGCCATTCTGTTTTAACTGTAATAGGCCCATCTTTTCCGCGGCGGCCGGAACAATTAACGGGGATTAGACGAGGTTGATCATGTTTCGTAACAACAGGAATCTCTGCCGAAGGCGTCACCTGGCAGCGATGTTCGACTAGACAAGAAAAGAAGTATAGTTCTAAACGAGAACTCATAACAAATTCCTATGTATATGCGACGTCGTTCGAAATCGTCCGCTTCATGCGTATTTGAACGTTCGGAGTTGTACCCGTCAGAGCCGAAATCAGCGTCGGTTGGAGCGACGGGTGTCGCAACAGGTTTAGCGTGCCTAGATCTGAGAGTGTTTCCAACTCCTAGGTTGGAATCACGTGGTTTGTGGTCCGCGTTTGAAATACAAGGTGCGAGGAGAAGAAAAAAAAGCGTCTGCAAGCGTCTCGAAGCTTTGCTCTGCCTCTCGACCTACTCTCCTCCTTCCCAAGCGGCTGCGCACGCGTGCGCATCGGCAACCAATCGGCGCACCAGTTGTCCGCCAATATATTACAAACACTTCATGGTTTGAGTTGCCCCTTTTCTTAAATCAAGTCTCTCTAAAAGGGCTGGAGGACCTAGATTCAAGAAATGGGAGCACCTCAACCCATGAGGAGCGTTTGCAAGTCAGTTGTGCACGCCTCTTGCACACATTGGTTGTATGTACGCATCCGTGTGCTGTCGAGTGGCGACGAGGGTTGCCGGCGGAGTGACAGAGAAAAGGGGAGACGCTTACTGGCGATAGACGCTTTCGCTTCCTTTTCGCACCCTGTATTGTAAACGCCGGCCCATAAACCACGTGACGCTGGTCGAGCGGTTCGAAACACTTTCAGATCAAGGCACACTACAACAGGCAGCTCTGGGTAAAAAATTGAACTAGTCGTCTGCTTCGACATTAAAGTTTTGACGGCGGACTTTTTATTTTTCTTTTTTCTTTTTATAATCGCAGCTTCAAGAAAATTAGATTTTAGTATTTTTAGAATCGTACAATTGGCAGGGACCTTGTCAGACTGCATGCTTGTAGCTTATTTGTTTTTCCCAAGACCTTACTGTTTATTATTGAATTATAAACCAAATTGGAGTTGAAATAGTTGCTGCCCTCACCTAGTGAATTTAAATGGCATGCAGTTTCTACTCCATGTAGTATGAATTCGTATATTAGTCGTTCGTTTTGTAAAAAAAAAAAACGAACAGCATTATGACTTAAAAGTATTTCGCACAGAGCAGCTCTATTTTTACTTTTTAAACAGGTAAATGAGAGGCAATAAAAAAAATTACAAAATCACGAAAAAAGCAAACCGGATACGTGATAAAGCATGAAGCAAGAGATAAAAAAGCCTTTAATGCACTCCCGCATTTTCTGCACTTCAACTTTGACCTCTGGATCTAACTACCAACGCCACGGACGTTCGTTTCACACCATTATCATTTTATACTGAGTAGAAAAATATAAGGCAAAGACAATAATTTGATGATGATCCGCACAAGTGAGTTAGCGAAGTTATGATAATAGTCATTTTATTTCCACCATTGATGAGGTTTCAAAAAAGGCTGCTGCGATGCAATTAAACGAACCTGCGACCAACGTAGGGTCAAAAATAACGTAGGTAGAATGCAAGGTCATGGAAACAAATGACTGCAGACGAATTCTTACCATTACAAGCGAAAGGAAGTACAAAAAAAACTATATTTATAGTGGAAATGTGAAGATATGAAACAATATAAAACAATAATCGTTCATAAATTTTCTATTTACAAATATTCGGGTGAACTAGTACAAGCAGGAGATAGTGCAAAAAGATACATGACTCAAATTGAATAAAACTAACAAATTGTGTAGGTAAAAAAGTATTTGATTATTAAAACAAAACATCAAAAAGGAATCCCAATGCCAAGAAGAATGAAAGCCGGACCAGGAAAAGGAAACTTTAGGCATATTTACTAATATCAAACCAAGTACAGTATGTCCCCGAAAATAAATTTACAGTGATTTTTTTAATTTTTTTTAGTAGAAAAAAATTACTCGTCATTTGACGCTCAGATTACGCCCAGAAGTATCACTAGCGGCCCGGACCAGGTGCAAAGTTTTAGAAGAAGCCGTTATGCTAGTCAAAAGTTATAAGCAACTTTTTAGAAAATTTTAACGGCAATATGGTGGCATATAAAGTTCTAACGAGGACATAGAGTTAACTGGCGAAAATTACCGAGAACGGAACACACTTTCCCACGGAAATTTTAAGAAAACCACTTATAACTTTTAAATAAGACAAAGGTTAGCTGTGAAACTTTAGCATCTGGTCAGGACCGTTAGAGCTACATTGGGCGTAAACTGAGCGTCGGAAAATGATTAGATTGTTTTGTTGTAATAAAAAAAAACGCTGCTTTAAATGTTTTTTTATTTTTATTCGTGGACACGCTGTCGAACGAAAAGATGCGAGAAAAAAATTATAAACTACGCAAGGCCTCCGCGAGATAAAAAAAAAGAAAATAAATAAATGCACTTAAAACATGCGAGGAACAAAAAAAACACCGTATAAAAGAAGCACCCAAAACCGAATAATTCAGAAATACTGCAAGTAAAACAGTGTAGAGACCAAGTGTAGGTCCTACACATTTATTTACACTATTAAGATTTTGCAATATCTCACGCTATAAGGGAAATCTTCGGTACCCGCCGAGATCGTCGGCCGTGCTGCACGCTGCATCGAGTTTCGCGCGCTACTCCACCTTGCGCTCTCTCTTCTTGGCGCTCGGCGCCTACAATACTCTCCCTCCCTTCTCTCTCTCCCGCCTTCGTGGCATGACAGTACGATGGAGGCAAACACCACGTCACTTGACGAGGCGGAACTCGGAGAGAATCGCCTCTGCTTGTTTGGTTGCGGTGAATAATGGTCATCGTGTGTGACGGAGAGTTTGATTGTCTAGATACGAACTGACCGGAGTCTCTGCGATTGTTTTCAGAATAAGCAGAGCTGGGTCTGTTGGGTCCTTGAGGTGCTTGTCTGCATTGGAGGTGTTCTCTGTGGGTCCCATCAGACCGATGGGATCGGTTTGAGGTGAGGCAGTGGTGATCAGTCGTCGGTCGAGCGGGAATGGTGAAAGCATGAATGGCATTGTTTGGATTACAAAGCGTGTTCCTGATGAGCGGGTTTTAGACGGTCAATGAAAACGGATTCTTGTCGTCCATTGTAGTCGATTGTAAAAGTCTTGGCTTCTCTTGTAAGTACCTTATGTGGCCCGGTGTACGGTTGTTGAAGCGATCTTTTAGAGCCGTCCCTGCGTAAGAATACGTGGCTGCACGTGTCAAGGTCGTTCGATACGTATACTGAAGCTCGTGCTTGCTTACGGGGTGATGTGGGTCGGAGATTTCACATTATTGTTCGCAGCTGATTGGCGTATGTCATAGGATGATGAGCTGGCTCTTCCATACCAGATGTGATAAATTCTCCGGGTAGGCGTAGGGTAGCACAATATACCAACTCGGCTTGACTGTAGCCGAGGTCTCGCTTCAAAGCAGCCCGAATTCGAAGGAGGACGATCGGCAAGCTTGTGTTCCAGATATATGGGCTGGATTGTGCCATTAGCGACGCTTTCAATGAGTGCTGAAAACGTTACCGAAACCATTTGGGGATGGGTGGTAGGCGGTCACTCGTATGCGTTGTTAGAGGCGGGGTTTGAGCCGCACGTCCGGGAGCTTCCTGGCTCGTGACGACGACCATTCCCCGAAGTGAAGAACCCAGGGGTCCAGTGGAGGTGGGAGAATTGGTAACGTAACGAACGGTTTAATTACATGGTTGCGATACAGTCGTCAAATCCGAGAGAACTCCTGAGCAGCCTCGCGCTCCGCCTTATATAGGGGTCCGTTTTCTCCCTCACTCCCCGCCACGGCAGCAGGTGCGCAGCAGCAACCCGCCGTCAAGTGCGTCGTAGCAAGGTCCGCCGCGTCGTTGCCAGAAGTGCGTCGTAGCCATGGTCCTCCGCAATTAGGTCATGCCTCTCTCCCTTTCCTGAGCGCGCCAAGCCCCACGCACGCACACACGTCCCGTTGACGTCACGGACTCGTTGAGACCTGTCTCCCGCAGTTAGGCCCGGCCTCTCTCCCCTTCCGGAGCGCACCAAGCCGCACGCACGCACACACGTCCCGTTGACGTCACGGGCGCGTTGAGACCTGTCTCCGCAGGCGCAGACACGTAGGCGACTGTTCCGCACTCGTCGGGACTCGTTTCGCGTAGGCCCCGTCCAGCAGGCGACGTTCCCGAACAGATCATGACTCGTTTCCGCAGCGTTGAAACTCGGAAGAAGGTCGCCGAAGGTTCCATTCTTAACAGCCCCTCCGGGGCCAGGGAAACCTCGAAAGGCCGGTGGTACAATCGCTGGCCTGAAGAGGTGGGCTTGGAGTAGGCCTTGAGAAGACGCTGCAAGCACCCAACAAACTCCCAAACCTCTTACAACGGAGGCATTAGCGGAAACGTCCCACACAACACCACGCCACACCGCAGTCAAACGCTCAGAATCCGCCAGAGACCCGCCAGACTGGACTACGGATTACAAAAATTTGCAAAAAAACTACAAATTTAAAACCTTAGGACAATTGCGGGTATCGAGACCCGCTGTCGCCAAAACACAACTCATTTTTCCAAAGAGGTCACTATGAACAAAATACAAAAGACAAAAACTTTTTGCAATTTGTGAGGTCTTGTTGGGGTTTTAACGAAGTGCCCCCACTTTGATCCTCATTCCCGTGGATGACGGAGACCTCTGAGATCATCACTCCCGTTTTTCGTGATGCCAGAAAAATCTGCTCAACCCATCGGCATTGCCGTTAAATTTGCCTTTCCTTTTTCTTGCCCTGAAGTCGTAGTGATCGATTTTCACGTGATTTCTAGACGTGAAAATGCGGTCCTTATAGCGCCGATAAAACAATCCGCCTTTTTCATGCCCCGTTACATTGGTCCTAACAATCTCCTGAGCTGTACCGCGAAACCCTGACACACTAGGGTCGCTCTTCTGCTCGACTGTCAAAGACACTCTGTCTACTCGTAGCAGAGGACCAAAGTTACGTGACGCCGGAGCTACGAGAGATCTTTCACTGATCCCGTCTTCCTCCGCCTTTTCCGCCGGTTCGTTGGGACGGCGTACACTTTCTAGTGCTACGAGGTAAGGCTGTTCTACAACCTGGTCCCTCTCATCCCGTTTCTCTGCCTCGAACTCTGGTAGTGCCTGCTCCCCGACAGCTGCCTCTGGCTCTGGATCACTCGTCAACAAAGGGGCGAGCTGACGCGATTTGGACCTCGTACATGACTGAACTAGTCCTTCTCCCAGTTGTTGACCCCTTTCGCGCAGCAGGAAATCTGACCGGTTAGAGAACAAATAAGGATACTCCAACGGGACTGTTTGCGAGACAGCCGCCTCTGTCACTAGCTCTCCGAACGGGCCAGTTATCCTTACCGTCGCCATAGGCAGACAGACACTGTGCTTTTCGAGCAGCTGCTTGATCCAAACTACCTTTCCAGTAAAATCGGATGTCGTTACATACGACGGATGAACAACGTCCATTGTCGCTGCACTGTCACGAAGCACCCAATTCAATTCAATTCAATTCGTTTATTTACTCCCATGATACATATGGGTGATGGAGACAGGGAAAAAAGCTGCAAAGGTGCAGCTTGACAAAGCCCCTGCCCCCTATAGGCAGATCGGCCGACAGGAAAAAAATAATACTAGACTAGTGGACGGAAAAAACAATCACTGCAATGCAGGAAAGAAGAGTAAAAAAATCAGTTTGACACAAATACTTTGCGTATTGTTTTCTTATTAAGTCTATCAAGACAGACATCGTGTTCTTTTAAAAGGTTAAGTACTGTGGGAAGTGTATGTTCTAACATTTGAAGCCCGTAGTTTGTTCTAGGACGAGGTACTCTCCAGGATCCGGCGCTACGTACTTCATACATAATAGTTTTTACACTTAATTTAGAAATCCGTGGTAATGGATGATCAGAAAATTTAAGGGATGCCACGGAGACTGTCGCAAGTTTATATTTAAAATATTCTTGAATTTTGATTACTTTATGTTTATTAAAAAGTGGTTCAGTGTGTGCATAATACGACGTATTCGCTACGGTACGAATTGCTCTTTTTGCAATAAAAACAGTTTATTAATGTTTGTACTGGTCGTAGTTCCTCACACTAGGTGGCAATAGGCAATACGAGAGTTGAATAACGCATTATAAATTAGAAGTTTTACACTAGGTGGTAGTATATGGCGATGCCTATATAGAACGCCTACGATATTTGAGAGTTTTAGTGTCAGGTGTTGAATATGGGAGTCCCATAGCAAATGTTCATGAAAAATTACACCTAAAGTTTTAACAGTACTTACAAATTCAACTTCCGCGGAGTTTAATATTAACTTTGCAGTGGCGTTACACACTGTACCTTTTGATTTAAATATAACCACTTTCGTTTTACTTTCATTTATTTTTAATAAGTTTGAAGCAGTCCACGAACAAAGCTTTTCTAGGCAAATGTTTGCATCCGAAACTAATCTATCAATGTTGTTCCCGGAAAAAAATATACTGGTATCGTCGGCATAAATTACAAATGAGGTATTACTTGCAATAGCGACTATATCGTTTATAAACAAATTAAAAAGCAGCTGCCCCAAGACGCTACCTTGAGGTACCCCGGTGCGAACTGGTTTTATTAATGAAGAAAACCCGTTTATTTCAACTATTTGTTGCCGATGGCTCAAGTAGCTTTCAATTAGTGCAAGAGAATGCCCTCGAATTCCATAAAAATTTAGTTTTTCTAGTAGAATTTTATGATTTAACCGGTTTTATGATTTGACCTGCACGGCTTTCCGTTTACCTGGAGCTCGTGAAGATAGGGACGAAGGAGCTCCAGGTCCTCGTCACTACCGGTCACGGTCGAGAACACAACCCGCGGTTTCTTACATCTGGCCGCTGTGTGTCCCGGCTCCTGACAGTTGTAGCACAGGAACGGCTTCCTAGCCTCGAACTGCCCTGGTTGGCTTTTCCGCGCCTCGTCTCCGTTCGAGTGTTCTGCGCTCTTTTCGGGGACCTTTTGTCCTGCTTCGGGCTTCTCGGGCCCGTTTTCTCGCGAGCCGTTTCCCTGTCGGAAGGTCTTGCGCTGATCGCTCCGGCCGGGTTCGGTTTCCTCTCCGTTCAGCTTTCTACGCGTTGCGTACTCTTCGGCTAGCTCAGCGGCCCTTTCGACAGTGTCGACTCCTACCCTGTCCTGCACCCAGAGCTTGACTGACTGCGGAATGCTACGAAAGAACTGTTCGAGGCACACACACTCGACTACCTTGTCTCGGCTTTCGTACACTTCCTCGCTCTTCAACCATTCTATCAAATTGGTTTTAAGCCCGTAAGCGAATTCCGAGTAGCCCTCGCTGCTCTTTTTGGATGCGTTTCTAAACCTTTGACGGAACGCCTCGGCAGAAAGGCGGTACCGTTTCAAAAGGCTGGACTTCACCTTGTCGTAGTCGTCCGCGTCTCCAGCACTAAGGCGCGCGACAACCTCTGCAGCCTCACAGGGCAACAAAGTCAAAAGCCGTTGCGGCCACGTTTCTGGGGCGAAGCTCAACTTCTCACATGTCCTCTCAAAGTTCACTAAGAACAGGCCCACGTCTTCCCCAACTTTAAACGGCTGCATGAGCTTCTTCATTTGATACGACTCGGTCTCACTTGCTCGCACCGGAGCCCCAACTCTACTGTTCTGTGAGTTTAATCGCTGTTGTTCCATCTCTAACTCTAACCTTTTTAGCGCTGCTCGTTCCTCTCTCGCTGCAGTCTGCTCCCGTTCCTCTCTCGCCGCAGCCTGCGCCCGTTCCTCTCTCGCCGCAGCCTGCTCTCGTTCCTCTCTCGCCGCAGCCTGCTCTCGTTCCTCTCTTGCCGCAGCCTGCTCCCGCTCTCGCTCCCGCTCTCGTTCCTCTCTCGCTGCAGTCTGCGCTCGTTCCTCTCTCGCTGCCGTCTGCTCTCGTTCCTCTCTCGCCGCAGCCTGCTCCCGCTCTCGTTCCTCTCTCGCTGCCGTCTGCTCTCGGTCCTCTCTCGCTGCAGCTTCACTTTTAGGGTTCTGAAGTAGTTCCCACGCAATTTTATTTTCCTCTGCTTCCGCGCTGTCTGAAATTGCTTTACTGATCTCAGATTTCTTCATCTTTTGCTCCACCTCCACACCCAATTCTTCACACAAACAGAATAAATCTGTTCTCAGTAACCTCATTAGATCCATGATCGCTGCTCTTTAGCTTTGGCTTTGTTCTAAAACTTGTCGCAAGGTTGTACACAAACCCAGCGCACGAGTCAAAACTTAAGGATTCCCAGCAGTTCAAAATTAATTACCCATAATCTGAAGCCTGGCGAATCTCAAAGCAAAGTCCAAACGCTCACCCGCAGATGTAGCACGATGTCGCATGGTCCGATCCCAACCGCTGCCAACCAGTTGTTAGAGGCGGGGTTTGAGCCGCACGTCCGGGAGCTTCCTGGCTCGTGACGACGACCATTCCCCGAAGTGAAGAACCCAGGGGTCCAGTGGAGGTGGGAGAATTGGTAACGTAACGAACGGTTTAATTACATGGTTGCAATACAGTCGTCAAATCCAAGAGAACTCCTGAGCAGCCTCGCGCTCCGCCTTATATAGGGGTCCGTTTTCTCCCTCACTCCCCGCCAGGGCAGCAGGTGCGCAGCAGCAACCCGCCGTCAAGTGCGTCGTAGCAAGGTCCGCCGCGTCGTAGCCAGAAGTGCGTCGTAGCCATGGTCCTCCGCAATTAGGTCATGCCTCTCTCCCTTTCCTGAGCGCGCCAAGCCCCACGCACGCACACACGTCCCGTTGACGTCACGGACTCGTTGAGACCTGTCTCCGCAGGCGCAGACACGTAGGCGACGGTTCCGCACTCGTCGGGACTCGTTTCGCGTAGGCCCCGTCCAGCAGGCGACGTTCCCGAACAGATCATGACTCGTTTCCGCAGCGTTGAAACTCGGAAGAAGGTCGCCGAAGGTTCCATTCTTAACAGCGTTTTGTTCCCAAGAGTGATAGACGTTGTCGGAAGAGCGCGGATTCAAACCGACATCCCCGGTCCGTTGTGAGAGTAGAAGGGATGCCGAATCGGGATACCCCTTCTTGAACGAAGGTGCGTGCTACGGTGTCTGCTCGGATATCTTGAATGGGAAATGCCTCTGGCCAGCGGGTGAACCGATCCACGCATGTAAGAAGATATCGATAACCCTCAGATGGTGGCAGGGGTCCCACGATATCGATGTGGATGTGGTCGAAGCACTTTTTCGTTGTTGGAAATGCCTGTAGTGGCGCAGAAGTGTGACGTTGGACCCATAGAGTTATTACAATTAACGCCAGAGGCTCAGCTGGCGCTAGTGTCTACGGGACTTCCGGTTCCAAATTGAAGCAGACAGCATGCAGTCTACATTTCCAGCCTCCCTATGTATTCCTATGGGAAAACGCGCGTGAATTTTGTTTCTTCACCGGAAAATATCATGAATAACTTTTGTCATTTCAGTTGTACCGGATAGTAGGTACCTTTATTGGTATTGTGAAAGTGTTATTGCTTTAGTTACAGCATTTTTCTTTACCACTGAACGATGTTAAACTTCGCTCTATTTCAGGCCCAAACCTCTGTTTCAAGGAAAGTATGTGAAAACGAGCGACGATTCTAAGCAAACTAACGATCAAAATGAATGTAGAGTGTGTTCAAGGTTTGCTCGCATTTCGGTGGTGCTTATATATTGCTAATATGCCCGTCCTGTCATTGGATGAAAATAACTCCGTCGTGCGTCTTTACGATCGGTTAAAGAAACATTCGAACGCAAAAAATAAAGCTCGTGAGTTACGAAAGGTGTGTCTTTTTATTATTTCCTATGTCAGGCAGTTTTTATCGGGCACCTGCTCTCTGGCTTCCCCTATTTGCAAAGATTTGGAGCGTGCGGGTGATGATTTGAACCCAGAATAAGCATCTTCGCACATATTCATGAGCAGAAAGAATAAAGCAGTACTTATTTATTCTTTCAATTTATTTTGATCGTCTGCGTGCACAACGAGTTACTTATCCAGTGTTACTGCGTAGTTCTTGCCGTCTCTCTTGGTTTTCCACATGTCCTTCGTTCGTTTGGCACGTATATCCCCCATGCTGGAATGCGTCGACGCCGTGTTCGCGCTAGACAGTGTCCGACAGTGCACATAAATACACGTACGAAGCCGTTTTAGCACCGTTTTTAATGCGACGAATTTGAATGAAAAACACCGTAACTGACCAATTATTTCGTCTGCGTGACTGAGAAATGTTCCAATGTGCCTAGTACGTACAAATTATTCGTGAGATTTGCTCTTATAATCGAGCGCAGAGGGAAAATGCACTCGCTTTTTCCCATAGAAATGCATTACCGGAAGTCAATTTCTGACTGCTTGCAGTCTGCTTCAAAATGCAACAGCAGACTAGCGCCAGCTGAGCCTCTAGCGTTGATTGTAATAACTCTATGGTTGGACCTTTGACTCTTGGCAGTCAATGCAGGTTGGAGCCCAGCTTCGGACATCTTTATTCATTCCGGGTCAGAGGAAGCGTTCAACCATTAGATGTTGAGTGGCACGAATACCGGGATGAGATAAACCGTGTACGGAGTCAAAAACGTGCCTTCGAAAGTTAGCAGGTATGAATGCTCTTGATGTATCGGTCGAGACGTCGCAGACTACTCCTATGGTGGATGAAGGTAAAGTAACCAAGTCAAAGCCAAGCCGACCAGGAAATTCGCGTAGATGTTTAAGCTCTTGGTCCTGTTGCTGTGCAACGCGCATTGCATCATAGTCGACAGCAGGAGGGAAACCAAGTCCGCATAAAATTGGAGTGCTCCGGGACAAAGCGTCAGCAACAGGATTGTTGATGCCTCTGACATGGCGGATGTCGGTCGTATATTCGGCAATATAAGCCAAGTGCCGTGTCTCGCGAGGTGAGTGTGTGTCTGTGCCATTTTTAGAGCATACGTGAGGGTCCTGTGGTCTGTCAGCACAAAGGACTTTGTTCCTTGAAGAAAATTTTGAAAATGGCGGATTGCAGTGTATATTGCTAACAGCTCACGTCTGAAAGTGCTGTAATGTTGTTCCGGCCGATGTCAGTTGTCTTGAAAAGAAAGCAATTGGCTTCCAGACAGTGCCGATCGGTTGTTGTAAGACTGCTCCTGCGGCGACGTCGGAGGCGTGTACCATGATGTTAGAGTGTTGTGCTGGGGATGTGACAGAAGCGTCGCATCTGCTAGTTCCAGCATCGATCGGCTGAAAGCTTGTTCTACGATCGGTGTCCACTGCACAGGAAACGATGGTGTCTTGCTCCCTTTCAGCAGAAAAGTGAGGGGCAACAGAATGTCAGCGCACTGGGGAACGAATCGCCGATAAAAGATTACCAATCCAAGGAACTCGTGAAGGTGGCGGATGGTTGTGGGTGCTGGAAAATTGGTGATTGCCAGCACTTTTCGTAGAAGGGGCCGTATATTGTGTTGATCCACTTCGTGGCCTAGGAATTCTAGATTTGATGCCCTGAGTTCGCATTTTCCTTGGGCGATGTTAACACCGTAATCGGCGAGGCGCTCGCAAAGTAGTCGCAGATGTTGGATTTCTTCAGTCTCGTTTCGACTGAAGATTAGGAGATCATCGACATATGCAAAGTAGAAAGGCAATCCTCTGAGGACGGTGTCGATGAACCTTTGAAAGGTCTAGGCGGCATTTCTGAATCCGAAGGGCATTCGAAGGTACTCAAACAGCGCAAAATGTGTCGTGATGGCCGTCTTAGAAACATTTGCAGGTTCTACCGGTATCTGGTGGTAGGCCTTAACAAGATCTATCTTCGAAAAAATGGTTGAGCCATAAAGGGATAGCAAAAGTCCTGGATGTGTGGTATCGGATACCTGTCTGGTAGTGTGGCGTTGTTTAGGGCACGGTAGTCGTGGCAAGGTCGCCCGTCTCCGGGCTCTTTTTAGGTACCATATTAAGAGGCGAGGCCCATGAACTCGAAGAAAGACAAATGATGCCCAATTCCAGCATGTCTTCTAACTCTTCCTTGGCGATCTTCAGACGTTCTGGCGCAAGTCGTCATGGTCGTTCAGGTGGGACGTGGGAGCATCCGTCGTCACGATATGGTGGGTCACGTCATGTCGGGAAAAGTTGTTCGTACATGTTAGACACTTGAACTCCTTGAGAAGGTTGTCGAAAGGTGAAAGAGGAGGATCAGGGATGATCGGTGGAAGCCGTGACGACTTCATTTCAATGCCTTGCACAGTCAAGCGAGTGGTGTCATCTATTAGCCGAAGATGAAGAATGTCTACAAGGAGATCGCAGTGACGAAGGAAGTCTGCGCCAAGTATCGGGTAAGAGACATCCGCAACGAGAAATATCCATCAGAAGGTTCGACGGAGCCCTATGTCGAGGGTGAGGGAAGATTCGCCATATGTTGGAATAGGTGTCTTGTTGGCTGCCTTTAACGTACATGGCTGTCTCTTGCTCGGGGATATGCTAGGCGGCGCGGAAAGAATACTCACTTCGGCGCCCGTGCCTACCAGAAATCGTAGTTTAGAGTTTTTGTCTGTAACAAAAAACAGGCGGGAAGCAGAGCGAGCCCTCCGACTTGCACACCTCTAGTGGCGCGCTGGGCCGTTTTCCGACGCCGTACATGGAGCTCGACATTTTTGTGCTTTGTTCCTAAACTTCCAGTGGTACCAGCAGACATCTAGTGGAGGGGATCCGGATCGTGGTGGGAAACGTCCGAACTGTGAAGAACAAGACCTTGAACACTGTCGAGATCTAGATGGATTGGCGGTCATGAGTGAGGCCACTTTCGTTGTCAGCTGGCCGATCTGCATCCGCATGTCCTCGATGACTTCTGGGACCAGAGATTTTCTTGTGTCGCTGTTCTCTTGCTGCGACCTGCTAACAGCCATAGAGTCCGTAGCAACCGTTGGTATAGCCGGTGAGCCTACCTCAACGAGTCTGTCCGCTAGCTGTGTTAAAGCTTCGATGGTGATGTTCGTTGTTGGTGCCAGCACTGTTATGTATGAAGAATCGGTCGGAACCAACGTCGGAACGTTTCACTGTTTATTTGTTAACATGACTCTTAACGGCAAGCGGGAAAAGCGGTGGTCCCCCGGGCAGCACAGACTTCTTCAACGCTCCCAAATCCCCGGCATGCAGGTGGCGCTACCAGTCGGTGGCGAGCACACAACATCTCCCCTTTCAGTCATAGCCATAACGGCACGGTGGTCGCAGGGGCCTTCCAGATCGAGAGGTTGGTCCGGACCTTGACTGTTGCGGTGATGCTGGCTGGCTGGCCTGGCAGTCAGGGAGCTCGGGCGAACAGGGCAAACTGCCGAGAGATATGAGGTCCTCCTCAATGTTGCATCGTCGATGATCGATGACGAGAAACTTGGCATTACGGCGAATTATGCCCTGGTCAGTGCCAATCCAGTAGGAACGAGGTGTTTCGGCTTTGTTGAGCACTGTCCCTGCGCGCTTCAGATCGGTGATCCACACCCTCTGGGACGGCTGGAACTCTGGTCGATCCCTTACGGCATGTCGCCTGTCGTAGTTGATCGCTTGGCGTTTTCGAGCCTTGTGCTCAAAGTCTTCGATTTGATGATGATCTGGTACAGAAGGCCTCAACAGCTCCGCTGATATTGGCACATGTGTCCGCAGTCTCCGGCCGAACAACAACTCGGCAGGGCTGAAGCCGTTCTCTAAAGGTGTTGCTCGGTACGCCAACAGTGCTCTGTAGGCATCAGATGACTTCGTGAGTTTAGTCTTCGCAATCTTGACTGCGGCCTCGGCACAGCCATTGCTCTGGGCATATTTGGGACTTGAGGTGACATGCTTGAAACCCCAGTCTCTTGCAAAGCACAGAAATTCAGAGCGAAACTGTGGTCCATTGTCCGTCACAACTGTCTCGGGAATCCCGTGTCTTGCGAAGATTGACTTCGACTTGAGGATGACGGTCTCTGGCCTTTGATTTTCGAGCAATGCTATCTCGATGTAGCGGGAGTAGTAGTCCGTCACAACAAGGTAGCACTTCCCATTGGCATGAAAAAGGTCCATGGCTACTCTTTGCCACGGTCGGTCAGGGAAGGGAGTTGGCATGAGTGATTGGTTACGAGGTTGCCTCTGCTTCATGCAACTGACACATTTCTCCACAGTGTCAGCAATGTCTTTTGATAGACCAGGCCACCAACAGGATTGCTGGGCTCGTCTTGTGCACTTGATGATGCCTTCGTGTCCATCATGGAGAGAAGTTAGCACTGAGGATCTCAGTGAAACAGGTATCAGGTAGCGTTGCCCTCTCATGAGGATTCCCTCATGCAACGTAAGTTCGTTCTTGAACTGACAGTAAGGCAAGCACTCCTGGTGCACTTGTGTTTTTGTCTTCGGCCAAGTTGTTTGAACATAGTTCTTCAGAGCTCTGCAAACAGAGTCTTGGTCTTGTGCATCTGCAAGGCTCTGCAGACATACATCTGGGACACTCACATGCCGAATGAGGGCTTGCTCAAAGTCGGCGACTTCCTCTGCGAGGCGCGAGCTGTCCTGTCCCTGCAGTGGTTGACGAGACAAGGCATCAGCAACAACCAGGTCCCTGCCGGGCACGTGTTGCATGCTGTAGTCGTAGCGCATCATCCTGAGACGCAGCCGTTGTAGCCTTGGTGTAAGATCATCCACTGGTTTCCGTGTGAAGAGGGGGATGAGTGGCTTATGGTCAGTTTCAATGTGGAACCTTAGACCGATGAGATAGTCCTTGAACTTCTCACATGCCCACGTAACACCAAGGGCCTCTTTCTCTATCTGAGAATATCCCCTCTCTGTCTCTGTCAGAGTTTTCGATGGATATGCGACGGCTCGCAGGCTTTTGTCCTCTTGGCGCTGCATCAGGACCGCTCCCAGGCCAAAACTTGAGGCATCAGCAGACAGGATTGTCTCCTTTGTTGGACAGTAGAGTGCGAGCACTGGTTGTGATGTAAGGAAAGTTTTACATCTTCAAAAGCATGTTGTTGCATGCTGTCCCAGCTGAATGGAACATCCTTGTGAAGCAGATCTCTCAGGGGTCCTGTCTTGACCGCCAGGTTCGGTATGAACCGCGCGATGAAATTCACCATTCCTAGGAACCTCTTGAGTTCTGCGACGTTTGTTGGAGGTGGCGTGTCTACGATGGTCGCTATCTTCTCCTTGTCTGGGGTGACGCCGTCTTTGTTGATCACATGTCCCAGAAACTTGACTGTTTCCTGGGCGAACACGCACTTTTCACGGTTAAGCGTGATCCCTTTTTCCTTCAGTCTGCCTAAGACCTCACGCAGGCGACTGTCGTGCTCTTCCTTGGTCTTGGCCCACACCAGAATATCATCGATATGACACGCAACACCGTCAAGTCCTTCCAAGAGTTGATGAGTCATTCTTTGAAAATGCTCAGGAGCACAGGAGATGCCGAAAGGGAGGCGGTTAAACTTGAACCGACCAAATGGAGTGATGAAGGTGGTGAGCAGTGTTGACTCGGGGTGCAGTTTCACTTGATAAAAGCCAGAGTAAGCATCCAAACGGTAGAAGTACTTAGCTTGTCCCAAAGTAGCCAGAATCGGCTCCACACTTGGAATTGGATGATACTCTCTCTGCACGCTCTTGTTCAACATGGTGTAGTCCACACAGATGCGTATGTCACCATCCTTTTTCGGTACTACCACGATTGGCGAGCACCAATCTGTTGGCTCACTGACAGTGGTGATCACTCCTTCGTTTTCCATCTTTCGGAGTTGCTGCTCCACAGCTTTCAACAAGGGAACTGGGATGCGTCGCGGTGATGTGACTGCCACAGGCTCTACCGGCGACTTCAGCTTGATTTTGCAAGTGTAGGGGCTTCTCCCAAACCTTGCAACACCTCTGGGAACTCATTGACTGGGTCGAGACATGGCTCTGCTTCGGCTCTACTCACTCAGCAGAGGATACCAAAGCGTTCGATGATGTCCAAGCCCAGAAGAGGCTCGTCCAGGTCCTTCGTGACGTAGAGGCTCGCCACGGTACTTTTCCCATTGTATACTACTGTTGCTTGCATCACCCCCACGATGTCCAGCCGCTGCTTTGCTGGTCCAAGAAGGAGCATGTCGGGTTTCTGGAGTGTTGTCCCCTTGTCCAGCCTTGCCAGTACACTTGTTGGAATCACGGTAACGTCCGCTCCTGTGTCTAGGCGAAACTCCAAGTTTTGACCGCCCACGACGACGTTGACTTTCCACGGCTTTTTCTTGTGCCCAGTGTTGACCGTTCCTGCGAAGAAGAAGTCTTTCTCCGTTGACGTGCCTTCATTCAGCTTGGCGACTTGCCGGAGTCGCTTGGCTTTACAGACTGATGCAAAATGGCCTTGCTTTCCGCACTTGTTGCATCGAGCTTTGGCTGCAGGACATTGCTGCCTTGGGTGCTTGACTGCATTCCCACACCAAAAACATGACTGGGTTGCACGTGGCTGATCCTCTGAAGGCTTTTGTGGACACTTAGGGTGAAACTTCTTAGCCCTTTGTTGTGGCGCCTGTAGCCTGTCCACATGTGCTGTCTCAGCAGGCGCTGTCTCGTTAGAGTGCTTGAGATTCTCTTGTTGCCGGCCAACAGTTTCCGTTTGCTTCGTTAGCAACACCGCTCGCTCCAAAGTGAGCTCGCTTTCCATCTGTAGCTTAGTGGACAGTCTTTTGTCTCTCACACCGACGACGATGCGATCCCTGAGGAGCTCATCCTTGAGGTTGCCGTAGTCGCACGTCTCCACCAGCGCATACAGCGCCGTGATGAAATCCGCTGCTGCTTCTCCCTCACGCTGTGAGCGGCTATTGAACACTGCGCGCTCGTACACGACGTTCTTTTTCACGATGAAAAAGTTTTCGAATGCCGCGACAACATCGGAATAGGATTCCGTCTTGTCCGCAGGGATGGGGAGGGAGGCAAAAATCTCCTCTGCCTTGGGTCCCATGAGGTAAACGAACGAGTTTACCTGCTCGGCTTGGGTCTTCCCTTGAAGGCCCGAGGCGGTGCGGAAACGCTCCCATCGTCTCTTCCAGGTCGTCCAGTGCTCAGGTACGAACGTGAATGGCTCCGGTGCTGAAAGTTGGTATGGCGGTGGTGGCTGCGGCGGCGGTTGAGAGGCTTGTGACGACGCGTTCATCGTTCCGACCAGTAGGCCAAACGGTGATCCGTTGAGTTGACAGCGAGTGGCAACGCCGAGCGTTCGATGCTCGTGTGCCTGCCGAGCGTCTTGCCTAGCGGCGCGTGAAGCTGAACTCAGCTCGAGAGAGTCTCTGACACCATGTTATGTATGAAGAATCGGTCGGAACCAACGTCGGAACGTTTCACTGTTTATTTGTTAACATGACTCTTATCGGCAAGCGGGAAAAGTGGTGGTCCCCCGGGCAGCACAGACTTCTTCAACGCTCCCAAATCCCCGGCATGCAGGTGGCGCTACCAGTCGGTGGCGAGCACACAACAAGCACCATCCTGACAGTCGCCGGTAGCCGCTGGAGAAAAAGCTCTCGAAGAAGCGATGGGTCAAACATCGTAGGAGAGTCACTAAGCAGTTGCTGGTGGCGTCGAAGCGTTTGGGATGGCGTTTTATCGCCAAGTTCATTCTTTGCCAGAAGTTGCTGTAGTCGTTGTTGTTCGAAAATGGACCTTCTTCTCACCAGTTCCGCTTTGAGGGTGTCGTACGGGTTATGATTTGGTGGCGTGAGAATCAGTTTCCGGACCTCTGTTGCGACTTCTGCTGACAAACCTCCAATGACTTGGTAGAATTTTGTCAGTTGTCCCGTGATCTTTGCTGTGGAAAACTGAGCCTCCACTTAAGCGAACCATAGGAGGGGGTCAGGTGGCTAAAACTGTGGGAGCCGAAGACGAACCGCACCTACATCTCCGCTGTGTTGTCCAGCGGCCATGTCCCTTGCGAGAGCGGCGAAAATGTTGAAGAATGCGTGCGTAGCGGGGTCACCAAATATGTAGGGACCAAGTGTAGGTCCTACACATTTATTTACAGTATTTACACTTTACAATATTTAACGCTATGAGATATGTCTTCGGCACCCACGGCCGTGCTGCACGCTATACGTCGACTGTCGCGCGCTACTCCACCTTGCGCTTCTCTTCTTCTCTTCTTAGCGCTCCGCGCCTACAACATCTTTCTCGAATAAATGATGATGGCTCATATGCTCATAAATAGAATGTCTGCAATAACCAGGCTCGATCTAAAATGGGCCGTAAAAATCGGCGCCTGTGCCTAGAAATCAAAACATTTCGTCGAATGTGTATTTTACAGGTAGGTTTTATCTTGTAAAATTACAAAGCGTAGCTCCCTTTCTGTAAAAATGGTTCCAAAAGTTGCCAGGGCCAACGGTGGACGGCGACGGACACGTCCAATTCGAGTGGCTGACCGCGTTTGAAGCACGTATTCATAAATGGCGTTGGGAACAGCGTCGGAATAGTGTAACTGTATCTGCTTGGGGAGCAGAATACCGTAATGGTGCTTCCAGGGCGGCCACATTGGATCCAAGGCCGCACTGCGGGAGGCGGCCGTGGTTTCTGCAGGAGACCCGTAGACGAGCATAGCGTCGCGTTCAGAGCTGGGAGGTGGCGTGCTGCGTCGTGCTGGGGCGTGCTGGGACGTGCTGCGGCGTGCTGCGGCGTGCTGCGGCGTGCTGCGGCGTGCTGTGGCGTGCTGCGGCGTGCTGCGGCGTGCTTCGGCGTGTTGAAGCGTGCTGCGACATGCTGCGGCGTGCTGCGGCGTGCGGAGCAGAGCGAATATTGTGCTGCGACACGACGCGCGTGAGCCGTCTTTTCGTCATTTGTCGCCTGTTTTTCTCTATGCCCTCGATAGAACTTAGAAACTGACGAAAACGTCGTCTGTTCTCAAGCCATAGCTGCGGGTTGTTGTCTGATGCAAGGCGCCCGGATGTGCCGGTGGTCGCGTCTGCGACGTTCCGCGAGCACCGCAGACGCTGGCAACGCGATCGTACTCCACGCCGTCTGCTTTGCAGACTTTGGAAACATGTTTTAAAACATCGCGCTTGTTGTCAAACAACGCAATGATACTATACTCAGTGGCTACAGATAGTGTTCAATGGCCTAGGGCCTCTCAGTTTGTTCGACTTTATTTCAAGGTGTATATTTCGCAAACGCAAAGCGAGAGACATGCTCAGCCCAAAACTCGGCGCCTGCAATGACGCTTTCCCGCATGAATGTTGGATCCAGCTCTGCGCACGTGACCACTTCTCATCCAATAATAAGTTGGCGGCGAAAAGAAAAAGGAACATGATAGTATGGCTCTGCTTGCTGAGCCTATTCAGTTGCTCCGCGTCAGAATAAGGTCCCTATATACTGAAAGGTAGCGCAAACTATTGTTGGAAATGGAGACGAAAAATTTCTCCTGCCCGGTTTTTTCCCTTTAAACATTTCTCTTTCCCCTCCCTTTATTGAATCGGGTGCAAAACGTGACCGTCATTTTTCCATGATCCCGCGTGATTCGGTCGTTTGCTCTCAGCCGGCGCCATTTTTGGCCGAGCTATAGCCGTGGTAGGCAGTGGCTCCGCTGCTTATACGGCCCAACCGGTTTTTTATATAACAATTTTGGTGGTTACGCGATGCCATCGTGCGGTGCTGTGGGTTCTACGATCAGCGTTGCGAAATGGAATAAGCTTCTTACCGTCCAGACGGGGAAAGATTATCTTTAGCGACGAAGACCATGGCTCCAACGGATCGGTCGGAAGAGTTTGAACTGCCTCCGAGGGAGATAAATGTATTTGATGGAAGGTCAAGATGCCCTGGGGAGGTTTTTAGATTAGCTAAATATAGCGCAACTCACTTTTCTGGCTCTAAGCATCCTAAAAATTTACAAAGCATGAAAACGCGCGTCCGATTTTCATATTAAAAACAAATCGCAACACGATTTTTTGATTGATTTTTTTAGCACGGCGATTGGAGGAGGCGATTGCAGGAGCATGTTCCGAAACCAGGACAAGTGTCAGCAAATAGCAAGCGAAGGATCCTGGCGCCTCTGTCCGTTGGAACCGCGGAGTGATAACTCGAATGCCCGCGGCTCGTTACCCCTACAGCACGGAATACAATTCAACCCAACAAGCGCGTGCTCGAGAGCTGTAGACCGGACACACCACTCCCGCGAATGACAAAGAAGACAAAACAAAACATAGTTTGCTATTTTGGGCACGATTATTGCAGTATTATGTTTCCGCTTTGCGAAAATTTATCATTTTTCGAATGCTCCTATTTGGTTCTATCCTCTAGAAAAGCATGCACATTTTGTAATAACAGCAATGGCGATCTCAACGAAATGCCGCATTTTTATTTGCCACATGACGTGCTGGCTGCTCCGCTCAATGCTCATCATCATCATCATTTATTAAACCTTGAAGTCCCTTGCGGGCATTACACAAAGGGGGGGGGGGGTGAGGGGGGGGGTGGCAACTGCTGAAGAAACATTGTATAAACGAACAAACCAAAAGTGGGTTACATGCTGGAGAACATTGTCATATAAAGCAGCAAAAACAAGAGAAAAAATAAACACTCAAAACATTTTTAGAGAAAAACAGCTGATTAAACAGAAAAATACGCAAATAAAATATTTCTATAAACACGAATTGACTTTGCTATCAGTGCAAATGTAGATGAATGGTCAGTTGGGATATGAATGTATTATAATCTGTCTGGGTCATGATACTGTTAGGCAGGCTATTCCGGTCCGTTATTGGTAATGACAAGGGAGAGTTAGGAAACGAAACTCACAAGGCAAAAATTGAACGAACTTTGCAGACGTTCTCAATTCGAGGAAATATGTGAGTGGCTGGGGATAATAGCGAAGTTCTGATGTCATAGTTATGATAGTCAATCTTGTGAAAAAGAGACAGGCGTGATAATTTCCTTCTGGATGAGAGCAGATCAAGGTTAGCTTTCATTCGTAATGAAGTGATGCTGGTGTCCCGTTAGTAACCTGAAAAAATGAATCTAATTGCGCGATTTTGAAGTGCCACTATGTTTGTTATCAATTAATGTTGCCAAGGGGACCAGATGGATGACGCGTATTAAAGTTGCGATCTTACGAGTGAAGTGTAGGCTAGTTGTTTAACTGATGATTGTGTTAGTATTAGATACCGTCGAAGATAGCCAAGGGAGCGGTTAGCATTAGACAGGACGTGTGTTATATGCGTGTTCCATGAGAGATCGTCAGATAAGTGAACACCCAGATATTTGTAAGATGGACACTTGGTAATTACCTGGCTGCACATGGTGTAAGTGAAGGAGAGAGGACTATGAGCACGCGTGAAGGAAACGAGATTTGTTTTAGAAAATTTAATTGTCATTTTCGACTGTTTGCACCAGTCGGCTATTAGGTTAAGGTCAGCTTGTAGGTTATGTTATCGTTCAGGTGAGATACAAATTGGTAAATTACGCAGTCATCAGCAAAAAGTCGAATACATGATGTTATGTGATCAGGTAGGTCATTTAAAAATGTAAAAAAAAGCAGAGGTCCGAGAACAGTGCCCTGGGGGACTCCGGTTGATACAGGAGAATCAGCTGACAACTGGTTGTTAATCACAGCATGCTGAGTACGATTGGTTTAACATTGTCCTATCCATGATGCTCATGCCACCACCGGAGATCATTTTGATTTTTGGTTGCGTTTTACATCGAAGCTCTTTATGGCTAGGGTTCCGTGGATTCTTTTGTTGTGCAGTGACTATAAGGAGTATTCACTGGGCGCCATATTTGTGGCTGCGGTCTAGAGTGCATGCTCAGAACGAGCCCACATAAATAGGCTGCTAAGACCGGCCATTTTGACGGTGTTGAATGCACGTTGCAAAAGAGCCCTGGAAGCTAGCCATCAGCACGCGCTCAGCAGTCGCGCACACAGCTATGGCCGCCAGTGAATACTTCCTATACTTGGTCTCGCATTGTGATGTACCGCAGCAAAGGCCACAAGCGCGAGCTTCTTGTTCTAGGGCACATCTCGGCGGCACAAGCTCTCGCGCGTCAAGAGCAGCTCGCAACGCTATGAGCTTGCGCTTCTATACTCTGTTTCACCTTGTGTTGTACCGCAGGAAAGGCTGCAAGCACGAGCTCCTTGCTCTAGGGCACATCTCGGCGGCACAAGCTCTCGTGCACAAAGGGCAGCTGCCAACGCTATGAGCTCGCGCTTCGAGCCTTCGCTGCGGTACAACATAAGGTGAAACGGAGTATAGCCTTCTCTGCGGTACAACATAAGGTGAAACGGAGTATATGAACTCTACGCTCGCACCGCCGCACGCGCATGCCTTCTCAGTATATATAATTCAAAATAAATAACAAAAATAAAGCGTTGACGTACGCACGTGCCGTTTGTTTTATGATTTTTCTTTAGAAGAGTTACAGCTGCAGACACCGGCAACTGCGGCGCGTGGAACACCAATCCCTGCATTCTCATTGATGCTTGGGTAATTTACGAATAAGTCTATCAGTAAAATAATTAGTGGTCAATAGGCTCGATTTTCAAGATCAGTAGACTCTCAGGTAGATAATAAAGGTTTCTCAAAGATTTGCCGCTGTGCGACCCGCGTTGGCTATGTCTACGCTCACACCGTCCTCTCTTTGTCGTCGTTCCAAAAGCTTGCGTGCCTTGTTTCCTTTCCTTCCGCTCTCCCGGGGTAGCTGTCCTGTCGCGCGTGTCTAGCTTCCTCCGCCTTCTCAGGGCGGGTCTCTGTCCTGTGCTAAACAGCTTCGCTGGTCACCCACCTTCACAGAGTGGAAAGGCTCATGATTTATTAATAAGAAAATCGGCCGCGCATCGTTACGATTAATGGATTTCACGGATGCTTAGAGCATCAGAGTGAGTTATCGCAATATTTAGGCGATCTCAGAAACCTCCTCAGGCATAGCCTTCTCTATACTCACAAAGCCTGGCAGTTCCACGACGGAGCTGTAGAGTGCCCGGTAGCAGATTTGGAGAGCGAGGATCTGGTAGCAGAGAGCATTTTTCCGGAAGCCTGGTATTCAGCGCACAGCTTTTGCAGTGGCGAGGACCCGAAACATGATTTTCAAACCCGACGAGAAACGAAACGGTGGCGCGAGGAACGCGAGGAGCACAAGCGGACATTCCATCGTTTGCCGGAAGTGTGTTTCGGCGCCTCGCCGCAGCGGGGCGCCCGCTACATGCCTCTCTTCTCATCCGTTGTCTGCCGCTGTACCTTTTCACTTTCGGCGGCCGCGTCTCGTTGCAATCTGCCAGGCTTTGTCGGTACAGAGGAGGCTATGCCTCAGGGCACATTTAAGTGCACGAGGCGCGTAAATAGAAGACGTCGCATATTCCTCCGTGGGCATGTGCACAGTTGCAGGTAGTATTCGATGTTTATAACATGTGTACGAAGTAAACCAAGCTGCTGGTTTGGCAAAACGATGGGCAATGCTAAAAATTACTGAAGCGTCCTGTGTATGCACACGTTGTTCTGTGTTTTATTTGCTTAACTCGAGTGATGCCGAGCCTGCAAATGCAGTTCGTTCAACTGGCTAGGAAGTTTTCGCGGAGCGTACTCTAAAGATTGCAGGCCTTGCGGGCAAGTGCTAAGCCCATACTCAATGCGACGGCACGAGCTCCCGCTAGCAACGGAGTCCTCGCCTACGATCCACGAAGACTGTCTACACGCAGGAAGAAGTGCTTTTTATTGTGTGCCTGCTCTCAGCATTTACTGGAGTAAACGGGTAAACCTACATATTTTTGCAGTGTATGTGAAAATACTCGAGACTGCATTGGCATTTTGTTAATCGACTGCTCTCAGCGGATTTTGTAAAAGGTTATCCTCACACCAGAGTTACTCCAACTTTGCTCGCTTTATTACATTTGCCGATCGAGACGTCTTGCCGTGCTTTATAACTCCCATAAAGGTTTACACACGCTAGTTTCTTCGCATTGGCATGCACTAACCGCAAAGGCTGCACAAGCGCGAGTGGTTAACTTCGACCGCCTTGACTGGAGTCATGGCCTTCTCTATACTGACTGTACTCTGTTTCATACTTAGGGTGCAACGCTGTCAAAGCTACTGGCGCGAGCGTGGGGCTTGACCTCGTTGATTATTTGCACGCGCTCTCGCGCAAACAAACCAATAGATGAAGACACGCGCTCGTGCCAGTAGCTTTGACAGCGTTGCACGCTAAGTATGAAACAGAGTATAAGCATGGCAGATCACCTCGACAAGTGGCCACCAAAACTGAAAAGGTAGAACGGCAGACAACGAATGAGAGGAGAGCCACGTGACGGGCGCGCCGCTGCGGCGAAACGCCGAAACATACTTCTGCCGAGCGATGGAATGTCCGTTCCTGCTCCTCGCATTCCTCGCGCTACCGCTTCTTTCCTCGTCGGGTTTGAAAACCATGGTTTGGGTCCTCGCCTCTGCAAAAGCTGTGCGCTGACATCCAGGTTCTTCGAAAAATGCTCTGTGCTACCAGATCCTCGCGCTCCAAACCTGCAACCAGGCGCTCTATGTCTCCGTCGTCGACGTGCCAGGCTTTGCGAGTATAGAGGAGGCTATGCTTGAGTACTCGTTGCACGAGCGCTCGTGCAGCCACCGCAGATTCATAGAATGTAACTAGCTCGTGCTTTTGGCATGCGCGGCTGCGGCTAACAATAGTAAAGGCTAAGGTGAGACGAAATATAGAAACAATAACTGCCTTTATATACATATATATATATATATACATGTATGTATAAGTCGCCGTATGCATTGAGGTAGGAAGCTTCCGAAGGCTACATGATGCTGAGGAGGGACACCTCCTCAACGTTGATTAAAATAAAAAAGGCTATATGGACGAAAAGGCGAGCCGACTTTGTGCCAAGCGCTGCTCTGGTCAGCCTTCTCTCACCGCTGAGAAGGTGACGAAAGCAGCTGTTAGCGCCAAGTCAGCTCTCCTTTTCGTCCAATAGCGTATCTTGTTTTTGGTGATCGTTGGGTGCGTGTCCCTCCACATCATCATGCCGCCTCCAGAAGCTTCCTCCCTCCATGGCCGTATGTATAGCAACAAACAAGTAGGTCCCAGCACGCATAGGCGCGCTCTCATACGCGCGCCTTGGGGGCCTCGCACGAAAATAACGACGGTGGTCGAGCCGCGGAATGGGGGCGAGGAGGATCGCCCTCCATGGAAAGGAAAAAAAACGCAGGTAGAAAAGGAATCGACATTACGGCGGAATACCTCGGAATAGGTTTGAAGGTGCAGCCGACCAGCGAAAGAAAGCATACGACACGCAGACGAAATACGTCGGCAGCAAGAGCCCCGTTGTTGTGAAACCGCGTTCTTTTTCTTACTTCAAATTTTGCATTTTATTATCCGTGCTCGAATAATATCGAGCACTCGGAATATCGAGTACGTATCGAGACTGCTTGCGAGCAGTCTCGATAAGTAGAAGTAGCGCCATCTATCAATACGCGAGCAAAACGTGCTCCGCCACTTGACTCGGTTGCCTGCGTCGCGGTCCGCCGTTGAACCCAGCAAGTCTTTTGGCCCTGGTTTCTACAAAAAAGAAGATCCGCTATAATTTTAAAGATAAAACCGACCTGTAAAATACAGCTTTGACGAAAAGTTTACATTGCTAGGTGGGGGCGCAAATTTTAACGGCCCATTTTAGATCGAGTTTGGCTATTTTGGAAGCTCCATAGCTAGTCGGCGTACCAATAAAAGGAAAAGAGACGAGTACATTGCAAGTCTTATTGAGTAAAAATGAATATGAAGAGAAGTTTAAGTGCGAAATGAAGCGATATATTATTTATTGTTGATTGGCGCCCAGAAATTGTGTATTATAATTTCAAAACGTATCTATAAGAATAAAAAAAAAAACTGAATCTCAGAGAAAGAAAACTAACTATACGATTATTCATTCCTTTTAGTAAAGGAAGGCCATTTTAATTTTGCTCGAAGATAGAACATTGAAGATGAAAGCTGGGGAATGTATAGGTCAGTTATTAATAAAAAAACAAAAACAAAACAATAGGATTCGAAAAGTAGCAGTAGAAAACCTTTTGTAGAGTATGTAAGCCTAAATGCATGCACAATGCAGGAACCAAGTTCAAAAAGCATCAGAAATGGTAAAGATAATTAGAGATACGTATAAGTGATCAAAATAGGATATGAGGAAAGGAAAAATAATAGATGTAAGCAAAATGGTTCACAGATTATACAAAAAGAGCATACCAACTGAAAGAGTGCGCCAGGCGAAAGATCAATTCACAAAAAACAGGGAGCAGAAAGAAAAACAATATGTTACAAAGAAAAATAAGGAGTTTAAAGTAAACAAAATGGGAGAGAAGAGAAACGTGAGCTTGCGACGGCGTTTTTTTTTTAATTAAAAAGAAATGAAACAAAAAAATATTCCTTAAGTACCAAAAGAAACAGGGAGCTAAGGGATGGAGGTGGGACGAATTGGAGAAGCTTCGGAGTGGGGACAAATTTCAAATTACAAATCAAAAAGGGAAAAAAATCACATGTACTAGGGATAACAAAAGACGTCCCACAAAAACCAGAAGTAGTAAAAGTCAGGAACATAATGATTTATAAAAAAGCGATGGAAGGGAAGGATGAGAAGGTTAGGAGAGAAGGAAAGAGTTATGGATGAAGCATCCCTAACAGGGAAGCAGCATTCGTCATAGGAAACTTGACAGGAGTGCACTGAGCTACTACACTCTTGTTTGTTTCTTTTTTTTTTCTTTTGCTGTTTCGTACTTGATACAGAGGGAAAAGGTTTAGGGAGAGAAAACTGCCGCCGCTTTCGGGGCTTCTCTGGCGTTCAAATTATTGATAAGCACAGACCGTTAAGCAGCTACGGTGCTTTCTTTTTCTTTCCCAGAAAAAGAAGGAGACACGAGCTGGAGTAAAAAAACAACAACAACAAAAGTGAAGCACGCTGAACAGTGAAAGAAGAAAACTCCATCCGAAAGCGTGAGTCCACCCCGCTTGCTGTGGAGTGTGCAGCGTTTTGTATTTTGTAAATCTCTCAAAAATATAGACGCTTTACACACGCGCCAGAATACAGCCGCCATTGCTGACCTTCTCTTGTTTTACCAAGATACCGAGCCACTGAAATTGGTGTGGACGAGCCTCCACAAACGCCAATGCTGGGGAGAAAGACAGAATAAAATCTAATAGGCAATAACCTGGCCTGCTATGGTAATAATGAAGTGAAGTAAATGTAATAAGGGGAAACAAAAACTGAAGGTCAGTTATGGCGGCGCCGATGCACAGCTGCTGCAAAGCGTCTATAGTCTAAATGTCCCATTGCTTCGCGAAATTGTTGTCGATCGTGATTCTTCCGGTTAAGTTGTTTTCAAATGAGCTTAGTAGCTTAAATGTTTAACGGAGTTGTTTAGAATCAATTCTAATTATCTAAAATTTTCGATAACCTCAACTATTCATCTCAAATTTACCATATAAGCTGGTGGCCAATCGATATGGTGTTCTTTTAGTGATCTCTGACCCTCAAAAAATGAGCCAGATTTGATGAAAGGTACAAGCTAAAGCTGCAAACATTTCGAAACATACATGCTTAAAAAACATCTCTCCATTTGCGCCCTGTCCATTGGAGGTGATCTACAACATCCCCTTTCCTGTGGTAGAGCTTACGTCGGCCAAACTGGACGGTGTTTGAATCGTCGGCTTAGGCACATAATCTCTTCCTAAATTATACAATGGTAGGTCACCTATCATTGCACTGTACAACCTGCTCTTTCGTACCTTACTGTAATCAAGCTACGGTATTAGATTGATACAGGTACAAACACACTAGAGCAATATCTGAAGCGTTTATTATCATCGGATTGAGAGCCCGCTGCGTCATCCAGTCTTCTGTTTCCTTAACTGAAAAGGAAATTTATTGTTTGAAGAATAGCGACTATGGTTCAAGTGGTTGCCGCGCACCTCGTGCCTGTGAGTTTTATCTCGAGCTTTCGCACATTTTTGTTTACTTCACCCTTTAAAAGACTGGAGAATGCGTTTGATGTCAATGCTATCCTTGCTGCGCCTTTGATGTCACTGTTCTTTTCCTCGTGCATACCACACGTTCCTGCTTCTTTCTTCTTTTCAACGTACAATAAATTTGAGTTGTGAGTTAGCGCTTCTCAGTCTTCTGTGTTCCGTTTCTGAACCTGTCTTCGCCTTTTTGTGCTCTATTGTTTCATTATGTGCAACGATGTGCACGTGACGTTTTTGGCGCCCATTGCAAATCCTGACTTCGGTTTCATGATTCGGTCCAAGGAAGGCGATGTTTTGTTGCGCTGCCGTTATGTTGGGATACGTGTACGGTCACGTAGATCTATAAGTAACAACTGGCGCTGGGTAAAAAACATCACGTAAAAAGCAAAAAAAACAAAAAAACTGCGGCTAGAAAAAGTGTTTGTTCTATATAAAATACAAAGCTAAAATAAAATGTTGGCGCAATGTCGAATATAAATGAGTTACGCATTCGGTACTAACGCACTTGGTTCAGTACAGTCTTAATAGCACTTCAAGTCAGTATATGATCTTAAAATACTCTACGAAATTCTCAACGAACCTTGAAAGAAGGGTGGACGCGCGAACAAGCTGGTGAAACGTTTACATAATTTAACGTGGAACAAGGAAGCAAAAGAAAGACACATAAAAGAAAGGGACAACTTACAACGTCTCCGAACACAGCTAAGAGATCCCTAAAGACGGAAACCTTTTAGAAGGACAGCTAGGACACTTCAGTTGACGCCGGAAAACTCCTTACAATGTCACCTCTACAACGTTCTTACAGGGAAAGAGTAGAAACACTTTCCCCCAACAGCCTCTACAAGATGCGGCACCGGAACACAGCGAAGGACCTTGATGTTACTACTTTGACCTCCCACATCATGTTTCTCGTCAAAAATACAGCATACACAGATACAACAATAAAACGTTTTACATTTGCAAGAATGTTATCTCTTGTATTCTTCTCTTTTTACAATACGCCATTTTTTTAACAAGTTAATACTTATCAGATTTACTGCTTACAATCAACGTGCAGTTTCATGCAAGGGGAAAATTGTTGCACTCCGTTCAATGCTTTATTTTCTCTGAATTAAACGACATACAAAAACGCCACTTTTTTTTCTAAAATGATATGGTTCACACGGCGGCTAGTGTTCACGATGTGCGAAAAACCGTATGCCAAAATAATGTCATGCACAACACCTTCTCTGCATTCAATAGCAGTATCCCTGTGCTTTTTTTGCATCGGTGAGATCACCGGTGAGGTGCGTCAGCCTACTGAGTTGAAACTCTTTTTTTCCGATTTTTTATACCACAACGCTGTGCCAGAGCCTTCATATTGTGGGAAACTGCAGGAAATAAACACAAACACACAATAAAATTTAACGGGTTTCCCGTGTTATCGGTGTTTATTTTTGTTCTCGAATTTGGGGGAATTGTTTTTTCAGGGTTTAATTTTTCCCACAGATTCGGTCTTTTTTGTGTAAATTACTTTAAGTCATAACCATTTTACAATAAAAAACACCGAATCTAGAAAAATAAAAGTAGCTAATAAAAAAACATACTCCCAAATTTGAAAAAAAAAACTCCGAAAACACGAAATTTAAATATAACTTATCACGTTTGTTTTCTTCTTTCTTACCACCTAATTCCGACATAAGCAAATAAGGCTTGTCTGTGGGATGCGCCAATAGCTGTATGGAGGAAATCAAAAGAAACTACAATAGCCTATTTCGAATCTTTAATGAAGATACAAATAGTGACCGCATTCCTCTGATATTTCATATTGTTGACGGCACTTGCAGCGACAAAATGACAGAGAAAAAGGAGTACTAACATATAGCGGCGTAAATTAACGGTTCGGCGAAACACATGTTGTATTGACATTTTCTTTTATCCGCTAAAAAAATACAATTTATAAAGTTCCCTTAAAATTACTGTTTTTCAGGTGTGTGTAATTTTTTTTACGCTTCCTCAGTTTGCTTTTATAATCCATCTTTAGTCAACAATTTGAGTGTTTTAGATTTTTATTCTAGAGATCTCAACGGGTAACTCATTTAAAATCTTTGGCACGTAATATTTTACGGACACCCAACGGCCTGCTTTCTCTCCTCCTCCACTCCTCTCTAAACCTAAACGAAGTGTTCTTCTCAACGCTCGAAGAAACTTCAGAGGAATAACCTGAACCAAACAACCACAAAAACGGTTGGTCTTTATTTTAGAGCGCAGTTCTTAGGTGCCCGTCTCCGGGATGAGCGGCGTCACCGTCGGCGTCGGCGTAAACGCGCGCGCTGCATTATGGGACGTCACGGTTTCCCGCTAAATTTAGCGGGGAAACTGAATTGTTGTTCAGGTCACGTGACGTCCATTGTCCCCGCTAAATTTAGCGGGGAAGCTTAACCCCCAAAATTTAGCGGAGAAATTTTCCCGGTAAATTTAGCGAGCACATTTGTTCGCTAAATTGAGAGGGAAAACTGTCGTCACGTGGCCTCGACACGAATTCTGTTTCCCCGCTAAATTTAGCGGGTAAATGACGCCACGACTTCGTTTCACGTCACCCATGAACAAACTCAGAGGCAGGAGAAAAGGAGGAGGAGGAAGGAAGAGGAGGAAGAGGAGGGGCACACCCTCTCCTCAGTACTCTCCCCTCCTCCAGCTCAAGAGCTGCGCTCTAGTTTCGCATTGCAGACTTATGTAAACGTCTAATATTTTTCTTCCCTCTATCAGATTAAACTATATTAACTAAGCATAAATCGCTCAACTAGCCTTCTAAAATTTTCAGACATTATTAGAGTCACTACAGAACTGTATCAACAGAACGTACATATATTTACTGTCCTTATTAAACTGATTGCTGTAGGAGTGTTTTACGCAATGTTCTTGGATATACCGGGTGTTCATTTTTAATTCGAAAAGATTTATTTAAAAAAATCCGTAAAAGATGCACTGATACGGTTTGTGCAGGTGAGTTGTACGGCCAGGGGGACATATTATAGGGGGCTAATCGTAATGATCAGTTGGCTAATTAATTAATATTCGTTAATTAACTTTTTAATTAATGAAAATAGACATATGGTTCCAATTAGAAACTTGCACAGCGTCACCGAAAACCACTAAATCAGTCATTTTCAGAAAGACTTTGAGCGCGTGAGAAGCGTAGTAGTGCACTAAAGTTACGACTCGTGGAGCAGGTACAAGGCTGGGGCTAGATAAGAGACGGAAAAATCGCGCGGGCGCCTTACCGCAACCGCTAGCTTTGTACCTGCTTCACGAGTGGTAACTTTAGTGCACTACTACGCTTCGCACGCGCTCAAAGTCTTCCTGAAAATGACTGATTTAGTGCTTTCCGATGACGCTGAGCAAGTTTCTAATTGGAACCGTATGTCTATTTTCATTATTTAAAAAGTTAATTATCGAATTTTAGTTAATTAGCCAACTGATCGTTACGATTAGCCCCCTATAATATGTCCCCTGGCCGTATAACTCACCTCCACAAGCAGCATAAGTGTAACTTTCACGGCTTTTTTTAAATAAATCTGTTCGAATTAAAAATGAACACCCGGTATATATACAGGGTGTTTCACGAAAAGGTGGACAAATTCGATATTGCGAAAACTATGCGTCACACCAAAAAAAAGGCTGGTGTCGTTTTGGACCTGGGCCAGGGGCCTATTTAAGAAAATTATTAAAGTCCAAGGTAATTATATTGTTAATTATTTTTGCGTAATTAACTTTTTTAATATTGGGTTTAAGGGCATGGTTTCAATTAGAAAATTGCTCATCATCATCAAAAAACACTAAATCAACAAATTACAGAACGATAGAAGGCACGCGAAGCATTTTACGGCTTTCTGAAAAACCGTATGAATTCGACGGGTTTTAAAGTTTCGGTTTGCTATCGGAGCGCATCTCA
Organism: Ixodes ricinus; assembly: GCA_037355805.1. Classification (NCBI taxonomy): domain Eukaryota; kingdom Metazoa; phylum Arthropoda; class Arachnida; order Ixodida; family Ixodidae; genus Ixodes; species Ixodes ricinus. Next base: position 150,715 of record JAZHYW010022459.1, read on the forward strand.
GCCCCGGCGGCAGCGCGCCCCGTGGAGAGATAGTGCATCCAACCTCTGCTGCGCTGTCCTCGCGCGACGCAGCAGAGGCTGGTTGCTCTATCTCTCCACGAGGCGCGGTGCCGCCGGGGCTGAGATGCGCTCCGATAGCAAACCGAAACTTAAAACCCGTCGAATTTGCACGGTTTTCAGAAAGCCGTAAAACTGCGCGTGCCTTCTATCGTTCCGCAGTTTGTTGATTTAGTGGTTTTCGATGACGCTGAGCACTTTTCTAATTTAAGCTATGCCCTTGAACATAATATTAAAAAGTTAATTACGGAAAAATAATTGAAAATCTAATTATCTCGGACTTTATTAATTTTCCGAAAAGTGGCCTGGCCCGGGACCCAAAGACACAAGCCTTTTTTGGTGCGACGCGTAGTTTTCGCAATATCAGAATTTGTCCACCTTTCGTGAAACACCCTGTATATATATATATACCGGGTGTTCATTTTTAATTCGAAGAGATTTATTACAAAAAATCCGTAAAAGATGCACTAATATGGTTTGTTATACGGCCAGGGGGACATTATGTGGGTGGCTAATCGTTGCGATAAGTCGGTTAATTAATTAAACTTCGTTAATTAACCTTTTAAGTAGTGGAAATAAACATATGGTTCCAATTAAAAACTTAGAGAGCGTCATCGAAAACCACTAAATCAACTCTTTTTAGAACGACTTGAAGCTCGTGAGAAACTTGTGGGCGCGCCAAAGTTACCACTAGTGAAGCAGGCGCAAAAGTAGCAGTGGCGGAACGCGGATGATTAGATCATTATCGCTTTCCGCAACTGTAGCTTTGCGCCTGCTTCACGAGTGGTAACTTTGGCGAGCCTACAAGTTTCTGACGAGCTTCAAGTCGTTCTGAAAAGAGTTGATTTAGCAATTTCCGATGGCGCTCTCTAAGTTTCTAATAGGAACCATATGTTTATTTCCACTAATTAAAAGGGTAATTAACGAATTTTGATTAATTAGCCGACTTATCGCAACGATTAGTCACCCACATAATGTCCCCTGGCTATATGACTCACCTGAACAAACCACATTAGTGCATCTTTTACGGATTTTTTGTTATAAATCTGTTCGAATTAAAAATGAACACCCGGTATATATAAATACAGGGCGTTTTACGAAAGGTGGACAAATTCGATATTACTAAAACTACGCGTGGAAACAAAAAAGGCTTGTGTCGTTTTGGTCCAGGGGCCTATTTAGAAAACTTATTAAAGTCCGGGATAATTAGATTGTTAATTATTTTTGCGTAATTAACGTTTTTAATATTGTGTTTACGAGTATGGTTTCAATTAGAAAATTGCTCAGCATAATAAAAAAAAAACACTAAATCAACAAACTGCAGAACGATAGAAGGCACGCGAAGCATTTTACGGCTTTCTGAAAAACCGAACAAATTCGACGGGTTTTTAAGTTTCGGTTTGCTATCGGGGCGCATCTCCGCCCCGGAGGCACCGCGCCCCGTATATATATATAAAAAAACATATTTCTTTTCGACCCTTTTTGGCTGCACGATTTGAGATGAAATCACCCATATATATATATATATATATATATATATATATATATATATATATATATATATATATATATATATATATATATATATATATATATATATATATATATATATATATATATATATATATATATATATATATTGTGAGGAAGATAAAGGAGAAGTGTCGGCACGGGAGCAAGGCTCGCGGCTGGTCGACCGAGGGATATTTGGACTGCACTCAACCGGCGGAACAGCTTCCTTTTGGCCATTCATTACCATTGTAATACATCTCATTAAACACCCTCACATTTGGTGGAGGTGCTTAAGTTCCCCTACCTTTTCGTGGTCGGCCATCCCAAGGCGTGCTCTGGAGCTTTGAAGCGGGCGCACCACTACCGCCGCCATGCCAGACGAACAACAAACTACACCAGGTGAACCCTCACGGCCGCCTCCCAACTACGTGAAAAACCGCCAGCGGGACCCTCCAACCTTCAGCGGCTCCCCCCAAGCGACGTCGATGACTGGCTGAAACACTACGACCGCGTAAGCGCCCATAACCGTTGGGATGACTCCCATAAGCTGGCGAACGTAGTGTTCTTTCTAAAAGACACAGCCTTTCAGTGGTTTGACAACCACGAAGACGACATCAACTCGTGGGATGGCTTCAAAACATCGTTTTCAGAAGCGTTCCGCAAGCCAGAGAGCCGCAAACAACAGGCAAAAGAAAAGCTATCACACCGCTTCCTAGCTGCAACCGAGACTTCCACAAGTTACATCGAAGACGTCCTTCGTCTCTGCCGACGAGTGGATGAGCAAATGTCTGAGGAGGATAAGATCCGACACCTATTTAAAGGTCTGTCCCAGGAACTTTTCTCTGTTGTAGCCCCGAAAACACCCGTGACCGTACAGCGGCTCATATCAGAATGTAAAACGTATGAAGAGATGCAGAGCTCCCGGATCAACAAGGCGCCTTTCGAACGCCTTCCCGAAGTTTCCCTTAGCCCCGTTTCCAACCTGAACCTCCCGCAACTCATCCGGACCATCATCCGCGACGAACTGCTGAGATATTTTAACCCATCAAGCTTGACTGACGACGCCTCTGGATGTGCCATCGAGCCAGAAACCATTCAAAAAGTGGTGCAAAAAGAACGCCGTGCAGCTTTGCAGCCGCCCACCTCGGTTCCGTGCGCCTACGCACCTGCTTCACCTGCCACTCCAGCGTTCTCCCCTCTCTGCTCTATCCAGCCGATGCAGCAGCGCTACGCCGCCCCTTTCCACACGCACGAGCCACCCCCTTCACGCTCCTACGGACCGCAGCGCCGAGCTGACCTCTGGCGAACAGATGACAACCGGCCGATATGTTTCTACTGCCGTGCTCCCGGACACGTCACCCGCTATTGTCGCCGCCGGATTAGCCAAGAAACTTCTCAGCGTGGAACGCCATCTTACTACTCCAACGACACCCACACTTCCAACAACCTCCGCGATGGAAGTCCGCTTCCAACAGCTGGGAACCGCCGCAGTAGATCGCCTTCCCCTATCCCGCCCGTCGCCGTTCAGTTTCGCCGTTCAACAACGCTGCCGCTCCCACCCTGACGTCAAACTAAGCGAGGCAGCCTGCGGCCAAACCGGAGGTAAGGCTGCACAGTCGCATTTTGCAGTAAATCCTCCTGCTCTTGGACCTACGACCGTTAACGTTGAAATTGCCGGCAAAACATTCTCTGCTTTGGTGGACACTGGGGCCGCTACATCCTGTATTTCCGAAGGCATCCGCCGACGCATACATGCCGTTTTAACTCCAGCACGTGCGCATTTCTTGCGTTTAGGAAATGGAGCTATTTGCCAGTCACTGGGATGTGCAACCCTGTCAGTCCTCATCGCTGGAACTCGCTATGTTATTTTATTTACCGTACTTCCGGACTGCGCAGCCGATGTCATTTTAGGATCAGGACTTTCTGGCGTCAACAGACGCCCTAATTGATTGCGCCAGCCGTGAGTTACACCTTAATTCTTTTGACCCTTCTGTCGAGTTAGCAGAGCATCCTGCCGTTAACTTGCGCGCAGTCCAGGACGTGTTCCTGCCTCCGTTATCTGTCATTTTCGCAGCACTTACGACTGACCAACAATTTCCAGTAACCTCCGGCCTTCTCGAACCATCCTTATCCCTCTTCACCAAAAAGGGATTGCTGTGCCCTTCTCTATTGTCACCATAAAACAAGACAAAGTTCATCTCTACATTACAAATGCTTCTCGCCAACAACAGATTATTCCGCTAGGAAGCCATGTTGCTACGTTAAGGATATTTCAGGAAGACAACATCGCTTCATTGTCAAACGGTGTTTCCTATAGCCCATCCCGCCTTCCTTCCACTCAAGATCCTTCTCACCGCATTAGAAACATGATCGACCCGGACCTCCCAGTCGAACAACAGAAAGCCCTGACCCACCTCCTAGGAACATACGAAACTTTGTTTGACTTCCAGAACAATACCCTTCCGACAACCTCCTTCGTACGTCACACTACTGACACAGCTGACGCCCCTCCAGTAAAAAGTCGACCCTACAGGGTTTCTACTGCAGAGCGTGCCGTCATACAACAACACGTCACAGATATGCTCCAAAAGAAAGTCATCGAACACTCGTCTAGCCCATGGTCCTCCCCTGTGGTACTGGTCAAGAAACAAGACGGATCATGGCGATTCTGTGTAGATTATCGACGCCTCAACAGTGTAACACGAAAGGACGCATATCCCTTGCCCCGAATCGATGACACGCTTGATGCTCTTCAAGGATCCTGCTTCTTTTCTTCCATGGACCTCAGAAGTGGCTACTGGCAAATCCCTGTAGCCAACACCGACAAACCTAAAACGGCATTCATAACTCCTAGTGGTCTCTATCACTTCAATGTTATGCCTTTCGGACTTTGCAATGCCCCAGCAACATTCGAAAGAATGATGGACACCCTCCTTCGTGGTCTCACTTGGAAGGTGTGCTTATGCTATCTTGACGACGTTGTTGTATTTTCGACGACATTCGACGAACACTTGCATCGGCTACGACAGGTTTTGGACTGCTTCACCAGAGCTACATTGCAACTAAATTCAAGCAAGTGCGTATTTGGAGCGAAGCAAATCCAAATTCTTGGCCACCTCGTTAGTTCCGATGGAATACGTCCAGACCCTAGCAAGATCCAGGCTGTTTCTGACTTTCCCGAACCGAAGGGGCTTAAAGAGGTTCGTGCTTTTCTCGGACTTTGTAGCTATTTTTGACGATTCATTCCGGGATTTTCACATATTGCCGAACCTCTGAACATGCTGCTTCGCAGCAACGCTAAATTTGAATGGAGCCCTTCCCAAGCCAGTGCCTTCCAGTCTCTTAAGTCTGCGCTAACGTCTGTTCCTGTCCTTGGCCACTTCGTCCAGGGTGCCAGCACCGAGTTACGTACAGATGCAAGTGGGCACGGCCTTGGCGCAGTTCTTGCACAAAACGTCCACGGTAAAGAACACGTCGTCGCTTACGCAAGCCGTACCCTTACAAAGGCGGAACGCAACTATACTATCACAGAACGTGAATGCCTTGCGGTCGTGTGGGCGATCTCCAAATTTCGCCCCTACCTATATGGTATTCACTTCCGCATTGTCACTGACCATCATGCCCTCTGTTGGCTTGCTACGCTTAAAGACCCATCAGGCCGTCTCGGACGTTGGTCGTTAAAGCTACAGGAATACGACTTTACTGTCATCTATAAATCGGGCAAGCGACACCTAGACGCAGATGGGCTCTCACGATGTCCCCTCCCCGCTGTGTCTGCCCTTCAGCATCCCATACACCACCTAAACACCACAGCCACCCTCGACCAGGTCGACATCGCCGAGGCTCAACAGTCCGATCCCACATTAGAGCCCATCATCCGCTACCTAAAAGGTACGCTCCCCCACCCCGCTCGACGTGTGGAACAGCGCGCACGCCTTTTCACTCTCCTTAACGGAATCCTATATCGACGTAATTACGAACCTCATGGACGCCCATGGCTTCTCGTTGTTCCTAGCAATCTGCAACAAGACGTGCTGAGGACCAACCATGATGACCCTACTGCTGGCCACCTTGGCTTTTCGAAGACGTACTTTAGAGTTCGCGACCGTTTCTTCTGGAATGGGATGCATCGATCCATCAGCAAATACGTACGCGCATGCCATCTCTGCCAGATGAGCAAAAGCCCCACCACCGCACCACCCGGCCCTCTACGACCCATACCGCCACCCGAAACCCCTTTTCAACGGATCGGTATTGACTTTTGGGACCTTTTCCTGCCTCCGCCACGAAAAACCGCTGGATAATTGTGGCCATAGATCATCTGACTCGTTATGCAGAAACGAAAGCTGTGCCCACCGCAAGTGCACAAGAAGTGGCCGACTTCTTTCTCCACTTTATTGTTCTACGCCATGGCGCTCCACAGATTATCGTCAGTGACCGGGGCACCCCGTTCCTTTCCAAGGTTCTCGCGGAGGTTCTTCACCTGGCTACCACTATTCACAACATAACGAGCGCCTACCATCCTCAATCTAACGGACTGACGGAGCGTCTAAACCACACATTAGCTACCATGCTTTCAATGTACGTTACCGAGAGCCACACCAACTGGGACACGGTCTTACCATTCGTCACTTACGCGTACAATACTGCACGCCAGGCTACCACAGGATTCTCACCATATTACCTTTTCTACGCCCGTGATCCCCTGACAACTTTGGACACAATTTTGCCGTGTGCACCCAACCTCTCCCAGGATGCCTACACTTCAGATGTCAGTGGTCGAGCTGAAGATGCCCGTCGAATCGCCCACTTTCAGACTCTAAGATCAGAGCACCACCATCAACTTCGTCATGCAGAGGAGCCATCCTAACGTCTCGTACAACATCGGTGACGAGATTTTACTGGCAACCCCTCTCCGCCAACTGGGCCGATCGGCGAAACTAATGCGCAAGTTTGTCGGACCATATCGGGTAGTCCGCCGCCTTTCTGCAACCAACTACGAGGTCGTCCCAGTCCAGCCTCCCCGTGACCATCGCTCCAGGTCCACGGACATTGTCCATGTGGCCCGTATGAAGCGCTACTATCGCCAAACATAAACCCTAACAACCAACACCAACGTGCCGGATGACCGGCACTCCAGCCCGCCGGGGGTATTGTGAGGAAGATAAAGGAGAAGTGTCGGCACGGGAACAAGGCTCGCGGCTGGTCGACCGAGGGATATTTGGACTGCACTCAACCGGCGGAACCGCTTCCTTTTGGCCATTCATTACCATTGTAATACTCTCATTAAACACCCTCACAATATATACGAGTATATATATATATATATATATAGTGGGCATGGTGGCATAGGAGCCCAGGGGCCGAAGGCGTATATATAACGAAGTGAAAAACTCATATAGTGTCCTAAGTTGTAAAACAAACCGGAAAAATCGGCGCCTGATATAGAATTCTCAAACTTTTATCGAGTGTGCATTGAGCAAATAAGTTTTACCCTGTGACATTTCCAGATGTAGTTCTCTTCCTGTAGAAAATAAGAGCCAAGCTGTGCGAAGAAACCGAAGCGATAGCTGTAGTACGGTCGCGCAATGCGGGTGAAACGGTTCGTACGAGGTTAATTTTCATAGCCGTCGTGGTTGGCGTCATGGATGCAACTGACGACATGACCGCTCGGTGATCCGTGAAGTACGTGGGTAAGCGTGGTGGAAGTTTTTAAAACAATCCAATATTACGCATAGCAATGGATACTGCTCAAGTGGGATTTCGCATTACGCGAGTAATGTTTGAAAACAAAACTTTCAAGCAGACGACACGAAGATTCTTCCTTCGTTGCGCCACTCTTGGCGGTACGCTAGAGCTTCCCCCTTCCCTCTCTTCACGCGGTATGGCCGACGGGATGTCCCTGCTTCCCTCTCCTCGTGCAAGAGGGCAGCAAAAAAATATTTTTACATTCTTCGCGACCGCGGCGACGACAACAGACCAGGACAAAATATCTACAAAGTGCCACCTATAAAGATTTTGTTTTAAAAAGTCAAGGTTGGGCGGGTTCGCAGACGACCAAGTTATCGACACTATTTACTCTGGCGCCATCTCCCGATAGGCGCAACAAGCAGACAACAAAGTGCATCGTCTGCTCGCTGCTCCTATCGGGAGATGGCGTCACAAGTAAATAGTGCCGCTGATTTGGGTCGTCTTAAACGTGCCAAACTTGAATTTTCCACATATAGTTTGCTCTCATTTTTTTCTTTTGCAGGAAAAAAATTGTGCTTTGCAATGTCTCACGGTAAAACCGACCCGCTCAGTGAACATTTAGTGATGATTTCAGCATTCTATGGGCATGCACCGATTTTTCCGGCTCGCTTTTTTAGCGGAAAATCCGCTTGAGACACCATCTATATTTATCCTCGCCGTGCAGAGCGAAGTTATATCATTCGAGTCTACGTGGCACTAGAACTACTAAATAAACTCCGGTTAGGGTATTGGTACTTCATTGCTAGAATATCTTGTGGGCGCAGCCGTTTTGATGGTTCTTGCAGAGTGGGCGCAATTGGCAATAGTTAAGATGTAAAACCAAGGTATATGTATATGGTAGCGAAGCTTCTATAGAAGCCCATAGGCGCAAAGATGGCTTGTATTGTATTGTATTCTGCGGCGCAATCTCTTTGAAACGTGAGTCGAAGTTGGACACGCCAAAAAAGTTATAAAAAATAAAAAAAGAAGAAAAAAGAAAAAAAGGGGGGAGAGGAGTGGGGAGGTCGTCAGGACCCACCATCTGTCGTCGATGACCCCTGGTGGGCGGAGGGTAACAGCTACACGATCCCGGTGGTTCAATCGGTACGCACTGACTTATCGGTGCGCAAATCACCGTCGCACTTTCCACCACGCCTCCAGTCTTTGCCTAGAACAGGCCACGTGGTCATGTTCATTCATGAAGCCGAGTGCCTGCTCGATGCGGGAATCTCCGATGGGCGCTGGCAGGAGCCTCTGGCACGTGAGCAGCAAATGCTCGGTGGTCTCTTCGTCTTCTCCACAGGCGCTGCATGTCATGTCCGTCACGCTACTGTCAAACTTTCGACGGTACTGTCTGGTGCGCAGGGCACCGCCGCGGGCCTCGATGAGTAGGCGACTTCCCAGCGTGTTCCTGCAGAACGTTATTGGAGCAATCTCGGTCTTGAAAGATGCATACAAATGCATGCTAGTATGCTGTTGCATTCCCAATGTCCAGCGCTCACTTTCGATAGCCTTTATCTGCGTTCGCACTTTACGCACCCAATCTTTTTCAGCTTGAGGCTCATCACTCATGCAAAAGGCTCCAAACTTTGTGCCGAGGCGGGTGACACGATTCCTCCACGTCGAATGGATGTTCTTGAGGTGAATGTAGATGAAAAGTCGCCGTGCCCAGCGGTCTTCGTTCATATGCCGGAGTCGTGCGTAGTACTCTAGCTTGCTGCTGGCTTCTCGTGCCTCGAAAGATGACCATCCGACGTCACCTTCAACAAGCTCGTTTGCTACTTGTCCATGGCATCCCAGCGCTTGACGTCCGACATCTCTTTGGCGTCGTTCAAGATATTCACGAAGCTCGCTGGGTATGCAAATCACAGAGTTTCCAAAAGTCAGTCCGGGTACCGCGACGGCCTTCCAAAGTTCCCTGGTAACGACGTATTGGTCGCAGCTCCAGAGGCACCGTCTTCGCAGTATGTTTCGCTTACGCACTGAGGACGTCCTGAGGTTTTGGTGATACTCAGCGAGGTAGTTTTCCGCAGCTGATAGTGTCACGCCAAGGTACCTGTACTTGGTGCAAACAGGAATCGCCGCACTTTGTAGGATGAGTGGTCCAATGCCCTCCTCCTCGCCGGAAAAAATAACTGTCGCTGACTTGTGAGCATTGAAGCGTAATTGGAGTTGATCCGCCTCGGTCTCACATGTGGCCAGCAGTTTCCTCATGTCCCCCACACTGTCGGCCATCAAGACAAGGTCATCAGCGTATGCAAGTCCAGGTAGCCGCCATGTAATCACCTCCCCGTGTTGGAGATGCGTCAAAGAAAAACCGATGGCCGTTTTCTCCAGCGCTCTTTCCATGCTAGATGCATACAACATGTACAGTGTCGGCGACAACGGACAGCCCTGTCGTAATCCTTTTTCAACTGTAACCTCGTCCGATTTCACACCGTTGAAAGATGCCGTTACAACATTTTTATCATAGAGCCGCTGTATTAACGTCACCCAGGTTTCAGGCATATTAATCTGCTTTAATCTTTTTAGAAGCATGGTATGAGGAATGCAATCATATGCTTTCGCTATATCAAGGAAGCAAGTAATCATTGGTCGCTTCTCCCTCCGTGCAATCTCGATGCATTGCGTCAACGTAAAGAGATTGTCTTCCAAGCGTCGCCCACGTCTAAAACCGTTCTGCAACTCCGTCAGTATGCCACTCTCCTCGGCCCACTGTGTTATACGACCATTAATTATGGTCGCGAACACCCTGTAGGCAACCGGCGTGACCGTGAGTGGTCGGTAGTCGTGTAACAACTGCTTGTTGCCGCCTGTCTTTGGAATGAAGGAAACTCGACCACGTCTCCAGTCGCTGGGAATCGGGTCATCGCCGCAGCAGATTCGACTAAACAGGTGTGCCAGGTGCTCCCGTGCGTCGGGTCTCAGACCTTTGAGCACCTTGGCCGAGATTCCATCCAGCCCCTGTGCTGTGCTGCCGTTTAGCCGCGCCAGTGCACGTTCTACTTGAACACGCCCCACGACTGTTGCATTTTGGTCGGCTGTGGCACTCTGCGGGGCGTCTTCTAAATGCGGGATTTCATCCCTCATGCCTTCTTGATTGCAGTTCATTTGTTCCGTCCCAAAGAGAGTGTAAAGATATTCGCCCAGAAGTTCTTTTATGTTCTTTACCTCACTTCCATTGTCCGAATCCACCAGTTGGGGAGAGCTGTCTTTCCCATCAAGACTACCAATGTAGCGCCAAAACTTCTCTCCGGCTTTTTTCCCGCCCTTTCGTATGTCTGCCATCTCCTTGCTGTCATGTGCTTGCTTTTTCTTTTCAACAATAGCTTGTGTTAGTGCCTTGCGTCTTTGGTACTCCTCCCAGAGTTGCAACGTCTCTGAACCTTTTCCAAACGACTTTAGTGCTTGGCGATGTTCTCGGTTCGCGTCTTGTCGGTACCGAATCGCTCTCCCGATTTCCGCGTCCCACCACGGGACAAGCCGTCTTTTTCCTTGCGCGCTCCTTGCCACCGAACGCTTGGCAACTGCCTGCCTAAGTTCCGTGGCGTATTCTTCATACGTTGCGGCGTTCATGCGTTGCTCACTTTCTTCGAAGTCCTGACATACAGCCTCGATATCCCCCTCGCGCAGCCGATACGTCAATGCGCGCTTTGGGCGACTGCGATGCCGTTGGATTGCTCCGAAATGTAGTAGTATGGTACTATGATCGCTGCCAACGCTAAGTTCACCGTTGTCGTCCACAACTATTTTTTGAAGGCGGTTTGACAGCCTCTTGGAGGCGAGGGCGTAATCAATGCAGGTTTTTTTGTCCCGCACCATCCATGTGTGCTTTCCTTCACACTCTTCTCTCAGGTTTAATATCTCCAGTTCCAAATCTTCTGCCAGTTGTCTCAACATTTGTCCATTCTTGTCTTCGCGTCTGTCCAGCTCAACCAGGTGACCATTAAAGTCTCCCATCAGTAGCACGGAATGGCTTCCGTCCAAACTTTGGACGTCGTGTCGAACGCAGTCTAGTATGGCCTTGTTTTCATCTTGCCTGTTATTTCCCACCGAAAGATAAATGGCACATACCACTGTCGGTGCGTTCCCGACTTGTCCTTGCACCCATATGTGTTCTCGACACGTTTCAAATTTCCTGACCCATGCTTGCCCTTTCCGAGGCCATAGTAAGCCCACACCTCCTCCCCGTCGGTTGCCTTCTACCCTGTTACACCCAGCCCAGCACCATGAAGGGTTCACTGGGGGCTCTTCAGCGTCACGCAAGTGAGTCTCAGCAACCCCAAATAAAGAGAATTGTTGTTCACTGAGCATTATATATAACTCATTCCACTTCCGTTGACGTCTTGCACCATTCAGATTTAAAAAACCAACGATAACACTCGCTTTTCGTCTCGTTTGACCAGGAGGCAGCGGTAGTTCGGAAGTCCTGGTTCGCCTGTTACCCATACCTCCTAGCACTGCATTTCCGCCAATTGTTGGCGGACTATGCGATTCACCATTTGCGCAACCTCCAGTGGCGTCATGCCAGCCTGGTGCTGGACGTAGCCAGGGACAAGGGGTGACTCCTGGTATGCAGGTAGACCCATTCTCACTGTTGACGTTGGATAACTCTCTCTGTCTTGCATGGCCACCCTCGACCCTGTCATCCCGCCGCTCTGGTGTACAGGAACAAGGGGTACCCGTATCTCGGGAAAAGTAGGCACCTGGGACAGTTGTTCGCTTTGAGGTTGCAGTATATACTCCGACTGGTTGCTCAGCAGAGGTTGGTGTCCTTTCACCTGAGTCTTTAGTCGTAGATCCTTGACGTGAGGCACTCCGATATGAGGGGGTCCAACAGTCATCCCTGGGATGTTGTAAGTGACGCGCTTTTTTTCCGCCATTTCTGTGTGTCCCATTTGTGGGTAGCTCCCATATCGCCACGGATTGCTCTGATACTGGTGTCCGAACTTTTCCCTTCTTCTGAGACCTAAAAAACGGCTCGCCACTGCACCTAGTCGTTCTGCCACCACTCGGATACCTTCTTCGCCATATTGGAGTCCGTCCTTTTGCATTGCTCCCTTGCTTGTCAGCTCACGGCTCAGGTCGATGAACCTTGCTTTGATGATCTTGCATAGTTGCTTCAGGCTGGCGTTTAGTAGCATGGTCGCCGCATGTATTCGCTTGCCTCTCCTGTCGCTCTCCGGCACTGAACAGATCGCCAAAGATGCCTTCCGGTTGGTCCATTTTATCCTCAGTCGCTCCACTATTGCGTCCGGTTGTTCACCCCTGAGTATGTCATTTACGCCCACATGTAGTATATACAGACGTGGCACGTTTCTAGCCTGTTCTTCATACGTCTCGAGCAGTTCATGCACCACCTGCGTAGTGGCAGTTCTGTTCATTACAAACTCCAAGCTTTGGGGGCTCTGATCTCTTCAATGAGCGCCCTAGCAATCCGTGCGACATTGCCATCTCCGGCGATAATTATTTCTCGTTGTATTCCCGGCGGAGGTCTGATCTGCTCTTTAATTGTCGGCTGTATGCTGTCCATTCTCTTCTCAGGGATATCGGGGACATGTTTCTCCGGGGCGAACTCGCTCGTGCAGTTTCTGAGAGCTCCGGAATCGTGAGGGCTTTCTTGGAAGTCGTCAGTGTCGCACTGTGTCCCAGTGTTCCTCAGTGCGGAGAGGATTTCATTCTGCTGACATCGAGTTAGTAGCATGGTCGCCGCATGTATTCGCTTGCCTCTCCTGTCGCTCTCCGGCACTGAACAGATCGCCAAAGATGCCTTCCGGTTGGTCCATTTTATCCTCAGTCACTCCACTATTGCGTCCGGTTGTTCACCCCTGAGTATGTCATTTACGCCCACATGTAGTATATACAAACGTGGCACGTTTCTAGCCTGTTCTTCATACGTCTCGAGCAGTTCATGCACCACCTGCGTAGTGGCAGTTCTGTTCATTGCAAACCCAAGCTTTGGGGGCTCTGATCTCTTCAATGAGCGCCCTAGCAATCCGTGCGACATTGCCATCTCCGGCGATAATTATTTCTCGTTGTATTCCCGGCGGAGGTCTGATCTGCTCTTTAATTGTCGGCTGTATGCTGTCCATTCTCTTCTCAGGGATATCGGGGACAGGTTTTTCGGGGCGAACTTGCTCGTGCAGTTTCTGAGAGCTCCGGAATCGTGAGGGCTTTCTTGGAAGTCATCAGTGTCGCACTGTCTCCCAGTGTTCCTCAGTGCGGACAGGATTTCATTCTGCTGACATCGAGTTAAGTCGGTGTGACTTCCCTCAGAAACTTCATCTTCTATTTCTTTCCCCACATCTGTAGAATTTCTGATCTCATATATTGCTCCGACCACCGGCGGGTTAAGCTCCATTTCCGCGCTAGGGCTGCTCTGCTTTTTCTCCAATTTTTCTACTCGTTGTTCTAGTTCAGCTACCTTGTCTCGAAGATGACATATTTCCTCCCGCAGATTCGGGTCATCCCTTCTTGCTCCGTCTTCAAGCCGCTGTATCCTTTCGTTCATGCTTTTCTCTGGCTGCTCATAGGGCGTAGCGCCATCTGTGAGATGCGCGGCATTGTCATTAGTCATGCTCGCCTGTGACGTACAGGAAGTGACGCTTTATTAAAAAGAACCACGATATGACGCAATTTCCTCATGATTGTGACGTCACGATTGTTTTTGGCGCGAAATTTAAATGATTTTCGCCGGTGGCGCGAAATTTAAATGATTTTTTTAGATGTTCTACATGCCTGCGCAAGTACCGTCCTTCATACCTTGCTTCACGCGTCATAGCCTTGTTTGTATCAATCACTCCCATGTAATCCGTAATCCTCTTACAAAAGAACCAGTTTTTTTATCAGTTCTGGGAACCACCAATAAGTTACTATCTTTTTCAACTAAGCAGTGTGTTACAGCACGCCTATGAAGGCATACTTATTATTGTAACAATGGCTTGTTTGCCAAGAAAGACAAAAAGGCACAAGCTTGGTTTACACAGTTTATTATATACGAACTTACAACACCACCACTGAACACTTAAAGATAGATATGGCGTTAAAAACATAGTGAAATGAGGTTTGGACAACTCTATGCACGCACTTAATATAATGTCTACTCAACAGGAGGCACGTTTACGCATTTATCTTGCACTGTTCACGTTGAGAGCTCGTAACTAGATTTAACCATATCAATCACAGGTGGAAGTGCGGGGCTATGCATGTCTTTTGCATTTGAATGTCCACATGAATTAATGCTTCAAGAGATTGAAAATTGAGACCTTTCGTTATAGTACATGCGCTCGCCACAAACATATTGTGCTCCACAGCTTGGCTGTCTATGTGAGCGTTAGTACGCAAGAAACTGCCACAAATTGACAGGAAAAAAAGCATTAGAAAAGGTTATTAATTCGCTCTGTTGCAAATTGTTAGCACCATACTGACTCACTGATTTACCTTTCATCGCAGTTTGATATACTTTTGTAAACCTCAGACAACCAAACATTAATCCAGGTTTATGTTTCAAGTCGTCACACTGCACAAGTAAACATCGAGGTCAACGCTTGTTCTCACACACTCTTCAATCATGCACAGGGTGTGTAGGGTGTCTACCAACCTGGAAAACCTAAAATTCTCAAGTAATGCGGATTATATTGAAAGGACAGGGTAATATAAAGGAAACCATAAAAAAGTTCCTAGTCAGTAAGAATGATAAGCGAAAGTGGAACGGCAGCGTGCAACGAAGCTCGATGATTGCACAAGGATTGCACGTTGGTGCCGCTGCACTGAATAACGTTGCTTGACACGTCACTAGGCAGCGCAGGCCACTAAGCACTCCCTGAACCGAAGTAACGGTCAACATTTTATCGAAATAGTCAGGAAAACCTTGGGAAAATTGGGGAATTTGGAATAAGTGATTTGGTAGACACCCGGTCCCATCATTCAAGTGAGCGACGTCATCTAGCACTATACAGCGAGGGTCGAATGAATCTAACATATTTTAAATCGAATGAAAAAATCAGTTTTGCATGCTGTGACACTGAAATTTTGATATTGATTCATGAAAAACTCAAGTTCATCTAGCTGAACCTATACGTTAATTGCAGTGTCTGAGCATGCGAAACGGACTTTTACACTTTATTTAAAGTATGCTAGATTCATTTGGTCATCGCTGTAGACAGTTTCGGCAAGCGTGTGATAATTTAGAGGTATGTACTCGCACAATCCGGTATGCTAGCGCGAGCATTGAATGCAACATATAAGACAAAATAAAGGCACTTCCTGTGGGCATAACGCAAGTGTTGTCTCATCTGCACAGCCTCTGGACTTGTTGCTTGGTTTTGCGTCTCACAGCTGCATCAAGGAGCTCAGTATTCTTTTTACGGGCAAACCAATGAAACCTCACCCTTGCAAACAAAGCAAATAAATCATCATAGACATCCTCACTGCAGAGAGTCAGCAGCTTTTCGACCTTCTCATGAAGAGTGATACAAAACGCCTTCCCAACGCCTTCTCTTTAAAACAAGACTGTCAACTGACGCCACAAAAACCTTCTCACAAGCTTGAACGAAGGAAACAAAGCAAGGTGAAGGGACTGAGAGGCTTCCAAAGTCTCCTTCAGCCGTTCCTTTCACACTCAAATACAACAACACTTGGCTCTCATCAGAAAAAGTGGCATTCTTGATTTGCAATTCACATTGCTGAGTCACGTTTTGACATGTATGAAACTTGACAAACCTTGTTACCAGCCATCCAGCAAAGTAAACCATGTTGTTAAGTGATAATAAAGAGGGATAACTACAGGATGTGAGGTCAGCTGCACATTGTGGAAGTGAGCATCCTAGACTAAGTGAAGGTGAGGGAGCTGAGAGACCAACCGGAAGAGCCACTAAAAGAGTTGCCATGTCCTCTTCGCAGTTGCTCTTGTCGGACAGTTTAAACAAGTTGCTAACTAGGAGATGCCTAAAGGCTGCCTGAAACTGCCGGCAAGAGGAATCGGTGTTCGCACCAGACTTTGACCTTATTACGGAGAATGTGTTTTCGAGTGCATCTTGGTTGAGATGGCGAGTCAGAAGGTATCTGAAACCATACTCAGATGTCAGGTGCTCACAAATCAGCGTCACAGACTGAATGGTCAAGGAGAAACCGCGAATGCAAGCAGGCTGCCGTGGGCACCCAAGAACGTTAAGGCTTTCGAACATAAGAAGGCATTCTTTCAGAAACTCTTTGTGAACAGAGCCTTCGTGCATTGCAGACACATATGCACTCTTCCCGCGTTTCTGTGAGCTGTTCAAGCTATCAAAAAGACGATCCATTTTTTCAATAAACTGGGCCGTGTGGATAGCTTCAACTGGCAGTTGCTGGAAAGTTACCATGGCAAACATTGCAGCAGCACAGTGATTACTGAATATTTGCGCTGCTAGCTTCACTGACATCTTGGAGGCAAAAGTCAAATTAAAATGCTTTTCACTGAGCCTTGGCATGGATCGGATTTCAAGCTGTTTGTCTTTTTCGTAGGCTTCCCTGAGGAAAGAGATTCTCAATGCGTGGTCCCCAACTTGAAAATTGTACTTGAAGAACATATTTCGTAAGCACTTCAGCAGATGCAGAACATCAAATAGAAAAAAAGTGGCTTCACATTCACAGTCATGTAGGGCTTCTCAGGGGTAACAAGGCCATTAAAAAGAGCAACATTTTGATTCCCTTGGTCACATACGACAGCTACTGGCTCCAGGCCGGCTTTCACAAGCAAATTGTGGCACTGGAAAAGGAGGTCTCGCAAAATGTTGGCAGGTGTTCCCCCATGAGCAAAAAATAGCCAAGTGGCTGCTTCCATGGCGTGCGAATGCCTTTAGCCATAAACACAAGAGCTTTGTTTGCGAGGTTATGGCCTCTTCCAGTGTTACTTTCTTTGAGCCCTTCAAACCTGTCAACACAGGGGTTGTACGAGAGCTTCTTTCGTGACGTGCATCTCGTCAAAGACAATGATAGATGGCTTGTCTTCTGGTGAAAAAGAACCTGCACGTCTTTTGACAAGTTCGAAAACTTCTGGGTAAAAACCAACCCTCAGGGGAACACGCTGAAGCCAAACGCTGTAACGACCTAACGGATGGGAGCCTCAACAATTGCCTACAGTACCGGTAACCCTTAGGGCTGTGAAAGTACAAGCCCAAGGCAAAGGCTTTGTTCTGGCTGCACCATCCGCCTGCCGAACCTGCTTGCATTGAACATCTTCAGCTGAGCTTCCACAAGGGCAGCAACGGCTGGAGACACAAGGCTACGTACACTTTCAACTATCTCAGTGACAGTCAGCATATGACGCCGTCGCTGCAGTCGTTGCTGGAGTCTCTTGTTGTGTTTCCGAAGCTGTCGAAGTTTGGCGCTCAACACGTCCATCTTCCCCTTGCCCTCGGTGTGGGTGGCACAGGACCCTGCAAGGGAAACGCAAAAGCAATTATGAAACGTTTCGAGAAACAATGAAAGAAACAATGTGCCTCCACTGTAGAAAATGTGGAAGTACAAGTAAACTTTGTGCATCATGACAGACACCTACGTTGGTGAGAAACTGCAGAAGTCGAAGTCACCGACGCATCATAATCGGTAGGGGAAGGTTCGGGCGCCCACACATCGTTTCCTCCAGACGGCAGACCATGTCCATCCATCGCGAGCATCGCGTATGTGTGATCCACTACAAAAAACAAAACAAACGAAACAAAGTGACAGAGTGGTTGCAAAAAGCTGAACCAGCTATAGCTGGTCAAGTACTACGCAACAAAGTAATCTTCAAAGACTGTCCTAAACAATGCACACTATCAAAACTTACCATGAACTCTGGTTGGAGGGCTAGTCTTCGTGCTAGAGGTCAGAGCCGTGAGACTGCTCCCCACATCTGCAAAGCCATGACGAGGCAAATAAACAAATCTGTCAGAAACATCAGTCATTGTATTGTTTCAGGATATTCCTGCGGCATGTGACAAGCTAGATTACAAACATGGTCATAGATGTTTTGCATGTTTCCCAAGAAAGCACAAGTACTGGGACAACACTCTGTCATAGAAAGGACAGCTACTACGCGACAGTCCGAAATACGAGCGTGATTCAATAAATAAGGTGAATTTTTTTGTATAAGGACTTCTAATACAAATAGAAGCTTACTTTTTTGTTATTTTTATTGTTTTACATGTTTTCCACATGGATTTATTCTCTTATACAGATTACAAAAAAAAAAGAAAAACTGTGAAAATTTTACCGAGTAACAAAGATGAACAAAAGATGGCTGACCAAGAAGCATGCTCCAGGATTGAACAGCAGTCAGTTATCAAGTTTTTGGGTTTCTGAAGGGTGCAAAACCGTTGAAATTCATAGGAGAATGTCAACCGTGTATGGTGCCACATGTTTCAGCCAAAAAAATGTCTACAAGTGGGCTAAATTGTTTAAAGAAGGACGGAGCAGTGTTGAAGGTGAAGACAGGCCTGGGAGGCCTACAGAAGTGTGATCTCCTGAGGTGATCGATTTTTTTTACGCTGAGGGAATACGAAAGCTGTGCACAGATGGGAAAAGTGTGTGACAATGCTCGAAGATTACGTAGAAAAAAAAGTAAGCTTCTATCTGTATTAGAAGTCCTTATACAAAAAATTCACCTTATTTATTGAATCACCGTCGTATATAAGAAACATGGCCTGCAACACTTCTCCGCCAATATGCGATTGCTTTTACCTTGTTCCGTAGTGCGGTGCGTGTGACACCGTGATGATGTGGGCCCACCGGTGCTACTGCTGCTGGCCAGTGTGGGCTCGCCCTCGCTGATCAATTGGCCAGGGCTGCTGCTCTGGACGGCATCTCCGGCACCTATGCAAAGTTAAGCACACACGTTATGTACACTGAAACAGTTCCCTGTATCTGCATGGGAAATACCTTCTGAATAAGCTTACCTTCTCAGTAATAATGAAAACAAGATTTCGTGCTCACCTTCAGTGGTCAAATATGCTGGTATTGCATCACAGACGCAGCCTTCCTCGATAAAGAAATGCAGAGCGACTTGAAGTGCCTGGAGCATACCGCCCGTTCCCGCCGCTGCTGTGGTGTCTTGTTCTGTAGGCTTGTGTTCCGGCAGAATTGACGAATCGAACCCAGACCCTCCGCCTGAATGCGAAGCAGTGTATTACTTTACATAACCCTGGTCTAAAGTGGACATTTAAGAAAGAAACAAGATTATACAATAATGTTAGCGATAAACTAGTGACATCATTGTACTTGGTCTCCCGTCTGGGTCCAGCGAACGCCATGAGCGCGGAGCACACCTCTGTGCCCGTGAGCTTAGATAGGTTCACAACGCAGACGATAACATTACTAGATTCTCGAGCACGACATCCACAGCAAGTAGACCTGATAGTCGCCAGCATGTTGGAGGGACGACACCAAACACGTTTCAAGCAGAAAGGATGTTTTAGTGTTATTCACCCCATAATATGAAAGTTCGTTAAAACTGAAATGTTCAGTCATTGTTTCGTATTAGGTTTTTGGGGTCACGCAGCCGTTCAGCAGAGGTCAAGCAAAGCCGCCACTAATATCTGAGATCAGTTTCGTCTCGCGCAGCTTGGAACGAAGACTGGGCCCAAAAAAGCTCGATCAACGGGTGCCTATTACTAAATGAGCATGCATGAGGGCCCATCGAAGAGGTCAAGAGCTTACCAGACATCACCGGACAACGGACATCAGGACATCACACATAGTTGCAGCGGACACAGCTGCTACAAGTTTCACTTTGCAGAGTCCACAGGAAAACGATGGAGTGTGATGCCAGCGGTGCAGTCATCACTTGGGCATTGCGCAACCGAGCAGCGTCTTTTTACATGGGGCTGGCTCATCGTCCCGACGAACGGAGCCTTGAACGCGCCCGGCGGGCGCTCGACGACAAGACCCGCAGAGCGGCGAAATAGGCTTTAACCAGTACAAACCGTTCTGCACTCGGATATGTAGAAACAACTTGAGACCACGAAGTCGTTAAACGATTGCAAAGTGAAAGTTTGACGGGAGCTACAGAAATGCAGGCACAGCTGGCAAACGCAAACAATGCAAACACGAGGCGTATCAGGACTGCGAAGTTCTGCCAACGGCGAAAAATAGCGACGTTGTGGATGTCGCAACGAGTATGCACAACTTAATACATATTAAACATAACCTAAAAACTTCACACAACTGAAAATGTCTAAACTAAGTTATTATGAATAAATACTACTTTGATTTAAAGTAAACTATATTAAACACCGAAAATGTGTCTTTAATATTTTATCAGCTTAGTGTTTGGCCGCGCAAAACACAGTCGCACTGCGGTAGCGCGGCCTCCACGGTGATGACGCTGACGATTGTTTTGGGCCGCTTTTTTGCTCCACTTTCGTGACCTATATGAATTGACCTTGGTAAAACTACGACTTTTGAGCTTTAGATACGATGTGTGGGAGCTCAGGCGATATCGTTTTTTTTTTTTTGTTACGAACTGGTTTGACTTTCCAGAAGGACACAAAAAGGTTCACTTTGATTTCAAATAAAGCTTCAGATAATTGGTGGCGATAATTTTAAGCACGAATATGACGGAAGTGTGGTCACTCTGGAGTGAATAGCTTATTTAGTGGGTCTAGCGTCACCCTATATAACGGACACATATTACTTTTAAAAGACGGGATATATTTTTTTCCTAAGTAAGCTACTACAATCACAAACTCAAATAGGCATATGACAGTTCAGATCCTTGTTTTACTTCCTTAAATAGCTGTTTCCAAAAACCGATAAAATAATCGACACTGTTCGCGGATGTTTGGTAAATCGATCAAGTCATCAGCACACCATTCGGTCACAGACATGTTATTCAGGTCATTTGATAGTGGGGCTCTGTGCCCCGCATCACGTCCCACTAGAGCGAAAAGCAGCAACAAACGACAGCGACACAGGACAAGGAGTGACAAACGACAGCGACATACAGCCTCTTCGTAGGAGTCCGTCGTTCCACCTTGCCGACACGACGCAGAACACGGGGGCAAGGAAGCTTGTTCCCTAGTGGGACGATAGTTGTCAACAAAACACTTAAAAATGCCCATACAAACAGCATCGGGTGACGCGGTCTTCGTGTTCGGCTTTCTCGGCAGAAAACGCGCCAAAAAACATGGTGAAAGTAGAGAGGATTTCTATCTTTCTTCATTAAAGCTTCCGCTTCACCTTCATTTGCCGTTGGCGATCTTCTACGAACTGTCGTGACTTTTGAGCCGAAATTATTTCCCGCACTAGAATTTTTGAATCGTTCCTGGTTCGGGTTGTTCGATGCATTCGAGGTGAATGTCCCGAAATTGCACGCCGATTTCGAGCATGTTTATGTACAAATAAACAAACACAAACGTTTTATATCTCTTTTTGAGGGAAAAGGGAGGGGGATATGGCATTCTGGTTATTACGGAGCATAATGACATGTCTCCTGCCTGCCGGTGTGGATTGCGCAAACGTCGTGTCCCACCTCGTTGTGAGCGGTCTTACTTTGTTCCCTCCTCGAACGTCGGCGTTTCCTTCGTAGGCATCGGCGTCTTGAGGGGCCACGTCGCGCACCAAGTTCTCACGAGCAAAACCAGTCACAAAACATTCTCTTTCGTGACACGACCGCGAGCGGGCAGGCCATAAGCTCTACAAGCCGCCACGGGAAGGGATGGAGTAGGAAGCCCAGGTGGCCACCAGGGCCTTCTCCCAATGCCGAGTGGCTGAATAAAACACGGGAGGAACAAAAAGAAGGTGGTTGGAAAGGGGGGCAGCAGAGGGGGCAAGCGGGTGAGGAGGATAAGTTGGTTTCCGAGAGATGTTCCTTGGCCGCACTGCTCGCGGCGCTTCAAGACGGACGAAAACAAGGAAATGACTTGTACTATTTCAGCCTGTTAGTGCTTTTAAAGAGCAACTCCGGCCAAAACTCAAAATGAAATAAATTACTGGTATCTCTGTAGTGACACAAAATACGACCCCAGTCAAAATATTACGTCCGTGAGACGCCGCATTCTCAGCTTATGCCGATAATAAAAATGTGACCCGCCGCGAGCCGCTGCTCCTTAGCGGGTGGCCAGAGGGTTGCCGATCGCTAAAGCAACATTGGGCCGTGACGTCAGTATCGTTCTCTTTTCTTTCCTCCGGTCCGGCCGTTGCGCGGAGTGCGATCTTTGAGCCGCTACAACCGCTACTTCGGCTGGTGATTGGCGTGTTTGGCCGGGGCTTTTATCTGTAGCCCGTGTAGCTTCGGTATAACCTTTTGTTTATTTGCTTGTGAGGACTCCAAGACTCGTTTTAGCGAGCAACTTTGTGCGCCCAATACTGCCCAGCTCTTCCTCAAAAGATTCCGAGTGCAACTTGTAGCGCTGTGGGCTGCTCAAACAAACCGCTGCGCAACACGGAGGTGCTTCTTCACAAGTTCCCAACGGACCGGAAATTGGAAAAGGTGTGGGTGAACGCTGTTCGACGAGTGGACTTCGGACTTCGGCTTTTACGCGCCCGAGGATAAAAGAACGAAAAAACAGACGTGTACAGCCCAGCACACGTGTGTTCGGGCGCCGCGGCCCGCGCCGGAGAGCCTCAAAGCTTCGTGTCTGGGACTCACTCGCAGCGCGAAAGCGAGAGGGCCCCCAGTACTGTACATCACTGGCTGCGCGGCGTGAGAGCAACGCCGCTCCATCCACGGAGCCCCGATGACAATTTAGGCCTAGCGACGAATATGGAAGACCGCACACACGGCGACAGCCGCCGAGTACGGCACCGTACGAGTTCACGGGTTTTCCAGTTGCTAGCTTTTGGGTATATGCGCTAACTCTTGCTACTGTTAGAGGCGGGGTTTATGCCGCACGTCCGGGAGCTTCCTGGCTCGTGACGACGACCATTCCCCGAAGTGAAGAACCCAGGGGTCCAGTGGAGGTGGGAGAATTGGTAACGTAACGAACGGTTTAATTACATGGTTGCGATACAGTCGTCAAATCCGAGAGAACTCCTGAGCAGCCTCGCGCTCCGCCTTATATAGGGTCCGTTTTCTCCCTCACTCCCCGCCAGGGCAGCAGGTGCGCAGCAGCAACCCGCCGTCAAGTGCGTCGTAGCAAAGTCCGCCGCGTCGTAGCCAGAAGTGCGTCGTAGCCATGGTCCTCCGCAATTAGGTCATGCCTCTCTCCCCTTCCGGAGCGCGCCAAGCCCCACGCACGCACACACGTCCCGTTGACGTCACGGACTCGTCGAGACCTGTCTTCTCCGCAGTTAGGCCCGGCCTCTCTCCCCTTCCGGAGCGCACCAAGCCGCACGCACGCACACACGTCCCGTTGACGTCACGGGCACGTCGAGACCTGTCTCCGCAGGCGCAGACACGTAGGCGCCGGGTCCGTACTCCTCGAGACTCGTTTCGCGTAGGCCCCGTCCAGCAGGCGACGTTCCCGGACAGATCATGACTCGTTTCCGCCGCGTTGAAACTCGGAAGAAGGTCGCCGAAGGTTCCATTCTTAACAGCCCCTCCGGGGCCAGGGAAACCTCGAAAGGCCGGTGGTACGATCGCTGGCCTGAAGAGGTGGGCTTGGAGTAGGCCTTGAGAAGACGCTGCAAGCACCCAACAAACTCCCAAACCTCTTACAACGGAGGCATTAGCGGAAACGTCCCACACAACACCACGCCACACCGCAGTCAAACGCTCGGAATTCGCCAGAGACCCGCCAGACTGGACTACGGATTACAAAAATTTGCAAAAAAAACTACAAATTTAAAACCTTAGGACAATTGCGGGTATCGAGACCCGCTGTCGCCAAAACACAACTCATTTTTCCAAAGAGGTCACTATGAACAAAATACAAAAGACAAAAACTTTTTGCAATTTGTGAGGTCTTGTTGGGGTTTTAACGAAGTGCCCCCACTTTGATCCTCATTCCCGTGGATGACGGAGACCTCTGAGATCATCACTCCCGCTTTTGGTGATATCAGAAAAATCTGCTCAACCCATCGGCATTGCCGTTAAATTTGCCTTTCCTTTTTCTTGCCCTGAAGTCGCAGTGATCGATTTTCACGTGATTTCTAGACGTGAAAATGCGGTCCTTATAGCGCCGAAAAAACAATCCGCCTTTTTCATGCCCCGTCACATTGGTCCTAGCAATCTCCTGAGCTGTACCGCGAAACCCTGACACACTAGGGTCGCTCTTCTGCTCGACTGTCAAAGACACTCTGTCTACTCGTAGCAGAGGACCAAAGTTACGTGACGCCGGAGCTACGAGAGATCTTTCACTGATCCCGTCTTCCTCCGCCTTTTTCGCCGGCTCGTTGGGACGGCGTACACTTTCTAGTGCTACGAGGTCAGGCTGTTCTACAATCTGGTTCCTCTCATCCCGTTTCTCTGCCTCGAACTGTGGTAGTGCCTGCTCCCCGACAGCTGCCTCTGGCTCTGGATCACTCGTCAACAAAGGGGCGAGCTGACGCGATTTGGACCTCGTACCTGACTGAACTAGTCCCTCTCCCAGTTGTTGACCCCTCTCGCGCAGCAGGAATTCTGACCGGTTAGAAAACAAATAAGGATACTCCAACGGGACTGTTTGCGAGACAGCCGCCTCTGTCACTAGCTCTCCGAACGGGCCAGTTATCCTTACTGTCGCCATAGGCAGACAGACACTGTGCTTTTCGAGCAGCTGCTTGATCCAAACTACCTTTCCAGTAAAATCGGATGTCGTTACATACGACGGATGAACAACGTCCATTGTCGCTGCACTGTCACGAAGCACCCTGCACGGCTTTCCGTTTACCTGGAGCTCGTGAAGATAGGGACGAAGGAGCTCCAGGTCCTCGTCACTACCGGTCACGGTCGAGAACACAACCCGCGGTTTCTTACATCTGGCCGCTGTGTGTCCCGGCTCCTGACAGTTGTAGCACAGGAACGGCTTCCTTGCCTCGAACTGCCCTGTTTGGCTTTTCCGCGCCTCGTCTCCGTTCGAGTGTTCTGCGCTCTTTTCTGGGACCTTTTGTCCTGCTTCGGGCTTCTCGGGCCCGTTTTCTCGCGAGCCGTTTCCCTGTCGGAAGGTCTTGCGCTGATCGCTCCGGCCGGGTTCGCTTTCCTCTCCGCTCAGCTTTCTACGCGTTGCGTACTCCTCGGCTAGCTCAGCGGCCCTTTCGACAGAGTTGACTCCTACCCTGTCCTGCACCCAGAGCTTGACTGACTGCGGAATGCTACGAAAGAACTGTTCGAGGCACACACACTCGACTACCTTGTCTCGGCTGTCGTACACTTCCTCGCTCTTCAACCATTCTATCAAATTGGTTTTAAGCCCGTAAGCGAATTCCGAGTAGCCCTCGCTGCTCTTTTTGGATGCGTTTCTAAACCTTTGACGGAACGCCTCGGCAGAAAGGCGGTAACGTTTCAAAAGGCTGGACTTCACCTTGTCGTAGTCGTCCGCGTCTCCAGCACTAAGGCGCGCGACAACCTCTGCAGCCTCACAGGGCAACAAAGTCAAAAGCCGTTGCGGCCACGTTTCTGGGGCGAAGCTCAACTTCTCACATGTCCTCTCAAAGTTCACTAAGAACAGGCCCACGTCTTCCCCAACTTTAAACGGCTGCATGAGCTTCTTCATTTGATACGACTCGGTCTCACTTGCTCGCACCGGAGTCCCAACTCTACTGTTCTGTGAGTTTAATCGCTGTTGTTCCATCTCTAACTCTAACCTTTTTAGCGCTGCTCGTTCCTCTCTCGCTGCAGTCTGCTCCCGTTCCCGTTCCTCTCTCGCTGCAGCCTGCTCCCGCTCTCGTTCCTCTCTCGCCGCAGTCTGTTCTCGTTCCTCTCTCGCTGCAGCCTGCTCTCGTTCTCGTTCTCGTTCCTCTCTCGCTGCAGTCTGTTCTCGTTCCTCTCTCGCTGCAGCCTGCTCTCGTTCTCGTTCTCGTTCCTCTCTCGCTGCAGCCTGCTCCCGCTCTTCTCTCGCTGCAGCCTGCTCTCGTTCTCGTTCTCGTTCCTCTCTCGCTGCAGCCTGCTCCCGCTCCTCTCTCGCTGCAGCCTCGCTCTTAGCGTTCAGAAGCAGTTCCCACGCAATTTTAATTTCCTCTACTTCTGCGCTTTCTGAAATCGCTTTACTGATCTCAGATTTCTTCATCTTTTGCTCCACCTCCACACCCAATTCTTCACATAAACAGAATAAATCTGTTCTCAGTAACCTCATTAGATCCATGATCGCTGCTCTTTAGCTTTGGCTTTGTTCTTAAACTTGTCGCGAGGTTGTACCTAAACCTAGCGCACGAGTCAAACACTAAGGATTCCCAGCAGTTCAAAATTAATTACCCATAATCTGAAGCCTGGCGAATCTCAAAGCAAAGTCCAAACGCTCACCCGCAGATGTAGCACGATGTCGCATGGTCCGATCCCAACCGCTGCCAACCAGTTGTTAGAGGCGGGGTTTATGCCGCACGTCCGGGAGCTTCCTGGCTCGTGACGACGACCATTCCCCGAAGTGAAGAACCCAGGGGTCCAGTGGAGGTGGGAGAATTGGTAACGTAACGAACGGTTTAATTACATGGTTGCGATACAGTCGTCAAATCCGAGAGAACTCCTGAGCAGCCTCGCGCTCCGCCTTATATAGGGTCCGTTTTCTCCCTCACTCCCCGCCAGGGCAGCAGGTGCGCAGCAGCAACCCGCCGTCAAGTGCGTCGTAGCAAAGTCCGCCGCGTCGTAGCCAGAAGTGCGTCGTAGCCATGGTCCTCCGCAATTAGGTCATGCCTCTCTCCCCTTCCGGAGCGCGCCAAGCCCCACGCACGCACACACGTCCCGTTGACGTCACGGACTCGTCGAGACCTGTCTTCTCCGCAGTTAGGCCCGGCCTCTCTCCCCTTCCGGAGCGCACCAAGCCGCACGCACGCACACACGTCCCGTTGACGTCACGGGCACGTCGAGACCTGTCTCCGCAGGCGCAGACACGTAGGCGCCGGGTCCGTACTCCTCGAGACTCGTTTCGCGTAGGCCCCGTCCAGCAGGCGACGTTCCCGGACAGATCATGACTCGTTTCCGCCGCGTTGAAACTCGGAAGAAGGTCGCCGAAGGTTCCATTCTTAACACTACATATGCTGGATAACTACCACATATACTGAATTAAAACAAAATCAGCTTACCTCCTATCTTTAGACGGCTAGCGCAACAGAGGTAGGTGCCGCTCGGCCTGCGTACTCGTTGAACGAGAACGATCCTGACGTCACGTTCACACAGCGGCTGATTTCCAGTGTTGCCACGGGCTCGAGCGGCCAGTTTCGGGTTTGATGGCCGCGCCCCAAACAAACTTTGAGGCGTCGATATCTTTAAAACTACGCACAATAACGAGAAAAAAAATTACACCTTGCAATTCAATGACGCTGACCGCACTAAAACAGTCATAATCCCAAAATCGAAAGTATGGACCGGAGTTGCCCTTTAAACATTTAGAAAGTGGAGAGACATAAGGGGACGATACAGATAATGGACGATACAGATCGTCCCTTATCTGTCTCTACTTTTAAAAGTTTAATAACTTGACCATCGTCGATCCTTCGTCGTCGCTTGTCGGTGTTTGTCGGGAGTGTTTGTCGTTACACTGGGACAGCGTCAGCGACACGGAACGTTATGGTGTCGCCGTAAATAATCGATTTTTTGTCGCTCTAGTGGGACGAGGCTATGCGAATCCTTTCACTTGTCCGCGAGACATGTTTTTCAAGCGTTCGTCTGGTGTGCACTGGTCCATAACGGCAGTTTCCGGCGCCTTCGAATTTCACGGTCTATCGACTTTCACGCTCTGGTTCTCGTTGATCCCACGTCCGAAATTGAAAATCAAAGAACCCGAGAGCTTTCGTTAGAAACCAAGTAGCGCACGTGTTCACAGTTTCAACGAGCTTGGGATAATCCCCCACGACCGCAATTGAAGCATGCCCCACTCAAAACACATACTTACTTCAAGCACACGGTGTGCGTTGAATAGGGAGGGGTATATGCCAAATTCAGTCGTTGTAAACAGCCTGAAACACAGCGCAGAGACAGCCGTCTTTGTTATCTTGGCGATTCCGGTGTCTCGGTGCGTCGGCGGCAGCCCTCTTTCTCTGCGCAGCGGGAAAGCATCACAGCGCAATGCGCACGCGTTCTCTCGAAGTAGCGGGCTGTTCCGACCGCTAGGGGCGGATTTGGTGCTGTAGGCGGGCTGTTTAATGCAAATGAGTGGAGTAGAATGCATTCGTGCCTCCAGCGACCTATAGAGGTCGCCACTGTAGGGTGAATGTGGCTGCCTAAAACAATATAATACAATCTTTATTGGCAACGTCCTTGAATGTATAGGCCTTTCATCTCAATATTTCTTAACCTTAAGAATATCTTGGGGATATAAGGATATCTTAAGAAAATTGAATGAATGCAGACATGAGACCGAGCATAGTGTACATAGTATCTTTAAATTCATCAATAAATAAATCAAGCGAATGTTCGTACCGCGAAAACGATTCCCCCATATAATCAAAAGCAACTCTTTTGAATTTGTTATGAAGAGAGAGCACGATGCTTTAAAGAAAGATACATAGTGACTCCTTGCGGTGACTATATTTGGCTTCTTCTTTGACACGCAGTATAGGGGACTGCGGTGGGTGCGCTGCTGCGTTGCTTTGAGAAGCCTCGTACAAAATGTCCCGCAAAAACGGCAAAAGTACGTAGTCATCATATATATAATTTGTGCTTCTTAATACCCCACTTTCACTTAGCCACTGTCACTTATACAAATTCGCGCTGTCATAAATATTTGGCCTCTCAACCCTGGTGCGTCTTAGAGTCATCTACATATTCAATGTGCGGTAGTGCTAACGCTGATTCCTTTCCTCACACGTGTCCGACACTCCGACGGTGCGAATAGTCAGAACGTGTTATAAGACCAAGTGCAGAAGTTGTGCAGATACCCAGGCAGCACAAGACGTCGAGATGACGTCGAAATAAGGTCCTCGACGTTGGGCGACGTCGAAGTCCTTAACATACTTTTTATCGACGGCATTGGTACGTTCACATGAGGAGTTCCGACAACGTCAAACACGCGACGTAGTGACAACGTCATAAGCTTCACCTGACGTCTTCAACAGTAGTTGACGTCTGTTCGACGTCTTGTATGAGAAGTTCTTTGAACGTTGAGAACGAGACGTCATAAAAATGTCCTGAGCAACTCCTTGACGTCTTCAACATTAATCGACGTCGGTTCTACGTTTTCTCCGTTAAGTTCTCTGAACGTCGAGCACGAGACGTCCCAACAATGTCCTGAGCAACACCTTGACGTCATCGACATTATTCGACGTCAGTTCTACGTTTTTTTCGGGAGGTTCTTCGGACGTTGAGCGCGAGACGTCCCAACAATGTCTCAGCAACACCTTGACGTCATTGGGAACAATAGCCGTCAGGTCTAAGTTTTCCCCGGGAAGTTTTTGAACGTTAAGCACAAGACGTCCCAACAATGTCCTGTGCAACACCTTGACGTCATCGACAACATTCGACGTCATTTTTACGTTTTTGGGAGGTTCTTGTAACGTTGAGCGCGAGACGTCCCAACAATGTCTGAGCAACACCTTGACGTCATTGGCAATAATAGACGTCAGTTCTACGTTTTCTCCGGGAAGTTTTTTGAACGGGGAGCACGAGACGTACCAACAGTGTCCTGAGCAACACCTTGATGTCATCGACATTATTCGACGTCAGTTCTACGTTCTTGGGGGGGAGGTTCTTTGAACTTTGAGCGCGAGACGTCCCAATAGAGACTGAGCGAACACCTTGATCATCCTAAACAAGCGCTTTATAGAGCCCAAGGTGCTGTCACATCACTTCTAAAATTTCTCGTCAATGTCAGCATTTTTTATACTGTGCATGCAATCCACATTTCAACCTGGCTGAGCTGCTGAAATCTCTTACAATATTATCATTCTCGTGAATGTTTTTAGCAGGAATGGCTTAAAAAGCCGAGAATTCACAACAACAAAAAACAGGATTTAGCTTGGAGTCAGCGGGGCTGTTTACAGCATTTTTAGCGTTTCTAACTTAATATAAGCGTCTTTGAAGCTGTAAGAGAATGACAATAATGTAAGAGATTTCGGCAGCTAAGCAAGGTTGAAGGGTGGACAGCATGCACAGTAACGAAAACGTTGTCATTGACGAGAAATCTTAAAAGTGATATGACAGGTCCTTGGGCACTGTAGGACGCTTGTTTAGGGTGACTCCGAATTACACCCAAAACTGTCTAACCATGGAAGTGGCCGAGATTACCGATCACTAGGAAGAACCCCTCTTTGCAGAGGAGGGACGAACTGAAGTCATGTGAATGTGTCGTGGCAAAGTACGTGGCTTATGTTGGTGAAATAAAAATTTTAACCAAGAACACCGTTCCCATGATTCCTGGACAGCGGGCCGGGGCGCTTGGGGGATTTAGCAAATGGGCTATTCCGTCCGAATATACATCTTTCGCGATCATACTTTCGAGCAACGAAGCCACCAGATTCGGTTAACTCCATCGTTCCACGGTGATCCATGTTGAGACCGGTGTCAATTGACATCCCGTTCAGTCTAGACGTACGCTCGACGTTTTATGGTCGTTAAATGGGACGTTATTTCAGTGTTGACATGACGTTATCACAGACGTGCGCTCGACATTTTTTGTCCTTAAATGGGACGTTATTTTATCGTTAATGACGTTTTCAATGGACATCCCGTTCAGTTTAGACGTTTACTCGTCGTTTCATGGCCGTTAAATGGGACATTGTGTCAACGTCGATATAACGTTATCACATGACTTCCCGTCCAATTCAGACGTGCACTCGACGTTCTAAGGTCGTTAAGTGGGACGTTATGTTGACGTAAAATCCACCCTTTTTTCCAGACATTAGCCTTTCCGTATTACGTCGAAGGGACCTGACGTTCAGACTTTAGACGTTCTTTCGACATGTGGTTCCTGACGTCAGCACCTTCTTTCGACGTCTTTTCAACGTGTCTGTGCTGCCTGGGTAATGATGGCATGTAGTTAAGCAGCAAAGATAAGCATCGAACGACACTTCACAGAGCAAGCCAAAAAAAATCGCGGTAAAGCGCGACGAAAAACACGAATACAACGCCTTCGCGAAGGCGTGGAGGGGAGAGAGCAGCGGCGAGTCGAAGCCACCTTGTAGCGGCCGCCTCACGCGATTCCAAAATGGCAGCGCCCATGCGACGGAGGGTGAAAAGGTATATACAGATAAAGCCTACATAAACCAAAGGTTGCTTGTACGTGAGACGCAAAAGGACTTCTTTTTATTGCGCAGTCAACGTAAACATCAAAGCACACTTATTTTATTATACGAGCGGTGATCCATTAGTGTTACCCCTTAGGCTGTAACCTTTCTTTTAAATTTTATTCACTGATGTTTCCTTTAAATTAAAATTTAAAATCCCTTCTTTCCTAAGCGCACATAATTTTCATTATATTGTCTCCACCGGTGGCGATCATTTCCGCTACCGGTCCGTTACTCTCCGCATGCCGTCGTAGAAGATCGAGGGATTCTGTTGACGAGATCAACGCATGGCTGGAGGAGCTTCAGTTCCAAGATGGTTTACCTCATTCCCCTTACAGAGAGAACCTCGCGCCATCAGACAATTGGCTGATTTACAGATTGAAAGAACACCCGAAGAGTACACGGGTGGCGTCCGACGAGGTTATCGATGCGGTGCACCATTGGTGTCGTCAACAGCAGCCCTGAATCATGTACGACTGTACGCGGAGACTGGTGACGCGGTAGCGGAAGGGCATCGCCGCCGCTGGGGACTATACTGAAAAGTGATGTGCTCCTGGGAAAAATAAATTCCAAACTGTCATGAGAATGTAAAATCTCTAAATTCCATCCCTGTATAAAAAAGTTACAGACTCAGAATTATTAATCACCCCTCGTAGATTATAGTCAGTGCCGTGCCAAGCGCCATCTCAACGCACAACGCTCGTGCTTAAGCAGGCAAGAATTGGATTCGAAATGATTTGTCTCGAATATTATTCAATACGTTTCAAACCTGCTGAGATATGTTGGCGCAGGCGAGCTTCAAGAGGCTTTACCTTTTTCGGAGAAGCGATGGGAAAGCTGCGGTAGTGATGAACGCTGATGAACGCACAACGACTGGTTCGCTTAGCAGCAGGTTGCGTTCAGAGCGGCCTTGGCAACATGCTGATACGACAGTGATCATACCAGAAACCACACCGGGACAACTGTTCCGCTGCGCTTACCGCCGACGACACGTAATCACGGAAGCCACAAGGGACAAGAAGACATAACGAAAGGACACTTTCCGTTCGGTTTAGCGTCTTCTGTCCAAATGCCTTCCGCTTCGGTGGAGTCATGAATTCTCTTAGTAAAGTATTTTCTCAGTCCTGCCCCCGCTTTTCAGCCCATTAACCTCCTCACCACGAAACGACACAGGCATGCGCACACACAAGCAACCTTTTTGCGAATGAGACCTCCGCCGTTAACTCACTATGGTTTGAGTTGCTCCGTCTCTTTAATCTAGGCTCTTTATTCCTAAAGCGCCGTTCACACGCTTGCAACCGAGAAGAAGCGAAAGAGACGAGACCGGGTTTTAAGCCTTTTGCGACGGCGTAGGACCTGCTCCGCAGCTGCGCAGTCCTGTTCTACGACGTCGTAAGACGCCGTCGCAGAACTTTCTCTTTTTCAAACGTGGCCAGGCTCAACTCGAAACGTCGAAAATCAAGCCTCTGCTGCTGCCCAGAATGTTTTCTAGGTTAATCGTGTCCAGAAAGCCTAGATTTAAGAGAGGGCGCAACTCAAACAACGGAGAAGGTTTGCAATTTCAGGAGACACTTTCCCGCTAAATGAAGCAGCTAATGCCCGAATGTAGTCTGAGTATATTCGTGTGTGCATGAGGGCGTGGATCCGTGCGCACATGCGTGTGCGAATGCGTGTGTATGCGCGTGCGCATCCGTGTGTGCATTCGTGTGTGCATCCATGTGTGCTTCACTGTGTGCAGCCGAGTGTAGAGCGTCTTGGTTGTCGCAACAGTTCACTTGCCAGACACGGCAAGAAACCGGAAATGTTTTATTGTCTCTTTTGCACCAGAGGCCCCTGACGCGTTGATCGACTTCCGACGAATACCGTTAGCAGATGCAATTTCTCCGCTCTGAATCCACACCGGGAGCGCAGTGCTTTCGCAAAAGTATCTGCCACTCAAAATGCAGCGGGACGTAAGATAATCAACTTTTTTTTTTTCTAATAGAAGAAAAAAAGAGGAACTGCAGAAGTCTTCGCCCTCTAGCGGGAGAAGTGTGATTGAGAGCGCAGTGCTCCGGAAAGAACGACTCCTTGCGCGTGGCCGGGTTACCCATGAGACTGATAAGGCTCCGACCGGAAATGAAAAGAAGGTCGACTTCCGGTCTCGCTGCCTCTCGGAGGAGAATCTCGATTCGGAACAGGTCTCGCCCCCTCTAGGTAGGTCGTGAACTCTGGGTCACGCTGATTGGTAGTCGGAGCGAAGGACCTGGGCTGTGAAAATACCCGACGGTGTGGCACTTGAAAATCATTTGTTGAGAAACATCTGCCTTAAAGGGGCCCTGCAACAACTTTTTGACTGGTTTTTATTTTGTACCGAACATTAGTGACCACCTGCCCATTTTCTGCCTAAGCTGCCGTCCGAAACAAGGCAAAAAAATTGACCCAGTTAATTACTGCTACCGAAAAATAAACGAAACAACACTTAGCACATTTCATGAACTCGTTAAGAGATTTGATTGGACAGACGTTTACTTAGAAGAAAGTGCGGACACTGCTTATAGCAAGTTTTTAAGTGAATTTAAGAAGTTATATGATTGTGCATTCCCTATATTACAAGGAAAAAAGGCAAAACCCAAACTCCGTAAGCCATGGGTGGATGACGACCTATACAAAAGAATTAGAATAAAAAATAACATGTACCATTGTTTCGTGAGGTCGCGTGATAAAGCGCTGCTGAGTGAATTTAAAAAAATCAGGAATAAGCTTAGTTCCGACCTTAAGAGAGCAAAATCTGAATACTTTTTGAGCAAGTTTCATAGTATTTACAATAACCCGAAGAAACTGTGGGACACGGTTAATAGCATAACAAATAAAGACTCTGTTCGTTGTGGTGTGGATAACATAACTATAAACGGTAGAAATATAGGTGGTGAGGAACTTGCAAATACCCTCAATGAGCATTTTGTAAACGTTGGTGCTCCGCGAGAAAGGGAAACTGGCAGCAAAATCAGTTCCACAAATAAAACTACAAATATCTCAAGCTCTATAATGCTCGAGCCTACTTCCCCATGCGAAGTTAGTAATCTGATAAAAAATATAAAGACAAGTGTAGCGGCTGGGGCTGACGAAATAAAATCCTTGCCAGTTAAAATGGTTTCAAATATAATAAGCCCAGTCCTGGCACATATTATAAACAACATGCTGCAGACAGGAATATATCCGGACGAACTCAAAGTCGCAAGGGTTAGTGCGGTGCATAAAGGGGGAAACAAAAATGACCTAGAAAAATACCGACCAATATCTGTTTTGCCAATATTCTCAAAAATATTTGAAAGCGTGATAAACGTTAGATTGCAAAGGTTTTTTTCAAAATACAACGTAATCGCTAGGTCCCAATATGGTTTTCAAAGGGACAAATCGACTGAACTTGCTCTTACAAATATAAAAGACATAATTATAACCAACATCGAAAATAAACTATATACACTCGGGTTATTTCTAGATTTGAGCAAGGCCTTTGATTCGATACAACACAATATCTTACTGTCAAAACTTCAGACTTGTGGTGTACGTGGCGTAGCGTCTGACCTAATCAAGTCCTACCTCCGAAATCGTAAGCAGTTTGTACAAGTCAGTAACGCCGCTTCTCAGCAATTAGAAATAAAATATGGAGTGCCCCAGGGCTCCATACTGGGCCCACTACTTTTTCTTATATATATAAATGATATTACAGACATCCCAAATTCCCCACATATGGTAATGTACGCTGACGATACCAATGTTTTCTTCTGCAGCAATACAAAAGCGTCCTTAGAACAACAGGCAAATGACTATCTTCATAAACTTTCAAAATGGCTGGAAACAAACACGCTTAAACTAAATGTGGACAAAACAAAGTACATTATATTTAGACCTATCAATAAGCACGACAATAGTGTAATACAACTGATATATAATAGCACTCCCATATCTCAGGTTATAGAACAAAAGTTTCTCGGTGTCTGGTTTCACGAAGCACTTACTTGGAACACTCACGTGAACAAATTAAAAGGGGACCTATCGAGAACACTAGGCTGTATATATAAAATAGCAAATTTATTACCAAAGTGGCTTATCAAAAACTTATATTACTCTTTGTTTTACTCAAAACTTTGTTATGGAATTATGGCATGGGGGACAACCACTTCCACAAATTATAGCAAATTAATTATTCTTCAGAAAAAGTTTTTGCGCATTTTAGAAAACTATGAAGGAAATGTTCGGGATTTTTATAGCAGTCTATATTTTGCAAAACATAACATGCTTAAAGCAAACCAGATTTATTACTTTAAACTTATGCAGACAATATACAAAGAAAAACTCTATCAAATGGATGAAGTGCCATCGCAACCCTATCTCCTTAGAAACGCCAAACACAAGACTCCTAAGGTCAGGACAAATTATGGAAAACAAAAACTAAATTATCAGGTTCCTACATTACTAAACATTTTTGAAGGGCGTACTGATTTTACTGATTTTACAGTATCATTTAATAAATACAACAGTAGCATCAGACACACCCTTGTACAAAACGATATATATTACACGTAGTAGAAATTGTTTTGTTTTTGCGCCTACCAGTGTTGCAATGACGAATGTGTTTGTTACATGGCTGTAACCTTTTGTGTACATATCTTTTGTGATTTTTTTTTCGCTTTTTTGATTATTTTGTGTTTATGAGTCAGTGATTACGAATCAATGTCGTATGAAAAATAGTCATCTTTGTGTGGCATTATCTAGCTAGGTTTAGAATTTTAAAACTTTTTGTGAATTGTTTTCTTATTTCTTTTGCTCCTTTGATCATTTTTTTTGCTCCTTTGATCATTTTTTGCTCCTTTCACTTTGTGATTATACGTCATTGATTACGAATCGATGTCGTATGAATGATAGTCATCTTTGTGTGGCATTATCTAGGTGGGTTTAGAATTTTAAGACATTTTGTGAATTGTTTTTCTATTTTTTCTATTTTTTGTAATATTATATTCATATGAGGATATATTAATCCTTGTTTATATTCGTAAAATGTTTTTTCTACGATATTGTGTAAAAAGTGTGCATGTTTGCTGCTCTGTAGATATATGTATTTTGATTACTTTCTTTACGTATAGATGGCAACTAATGCAAGTTGTGCTGTAATGAACTGTGGGGGGTAGAGGCCCAGTCAGGCAGAAATGCCTTTTGTCTCTACCTCCCTACCGGGCCTGGCCCGTGAGAAACCAAATAAACTTCAAACTTCAAACTTCAAACCTGAGCGCACTGAACGTAGTGACTTAATGAAACTTTTCTTTTCTAAAATTTCACGTTATTTTAAAAGTTATAGGCAAATTAGAATTACAAAAACAAGCAAAAAGTAACCTCTTTCATGGCGTCGTAGGTCTTGGCTTGAGTGGCCGTGAACTAGAGGAGGGGTAGTGAGCTCATCGAGCGCTCACGGCTGCCGCACTCCGTGTCGACGGCTCGAGAGGGCGCCACTAAAGCATATGTTCGATAGGCTGTATGAAGCTGGCGGCCAGGGCGGCTCCCAATGCATTCGCTGCGCGATTAAAGACTATTTCGGCATAACACTTCATTGGCCTCTAACGACAGCAGACACGGGGTAAAGGTCAGTTCAGAACGGGAGCCACTTCGCGCTGCCATACCGCCAGATGGGCAAATCGCCAGCAAGGCCCTCGCCGAAGGCCTTCGGAACGCTCGGAACCGGTCGGATCCTTGAGCCGGTATGCGACCGCAGCGCCGCCGCGTACACCCGGCACCTTTCTACGCTCACCGTTCGTCGGTGTCTCATCCCACTAGCCCTTTCTAGTATGCGCCATTTTTTCCGGCGCTTGGTGGCGGGTATGTCGACGGGTCATTTCTTGTTTCCGTACTTTATAAACTGCATTTGTTTCTTTTCTGATCTAAAATACTGGACAAAAACGACTTTCATACATAATTGAAACTGTTCGCGACACTTATATTTTGTATCTCGACTAAAAGAAAGCTTTTAGCGGCTCTGACCAGTAGTAAGGCCAGGACCTAAGACGTCACATACCGCGCGCTTTCGACAACGCGGGTCACCCTCGTAGGTGGAAGAGGTTTCCGCGTCGTCCGGTTAAAATATGACGCACCGATATTAGTTTCTCTCTCCGTGACCGCTGGCTTGCCCAAACCCCAAGAGACGTGGAAACCGCAAAAAAAGGAGACGCTTAAATATGATTGCAGGGCCGCTTTAAAGCTCATTTCAGAACAAGGTCCGCTTCCTAAAGCTTATTAAATAGTCCTTAAAAACGTTTTTAAACAGTCCTCTCCAATTACTGCAATTTGTTATACAGCATGGGTTTAAAGGATTTAGTTCAGTTTGAACACACCGCAGAAATCATGTTCTCATCGATTCGTCTTTTAATTAACGGCAAGAGGCGTGTAGATAGTTCGTTCTTATATTCAGCTATCAATCAACTCCACTACATTCATTAAGAATTAATCTCTTAAACCTCTGACAATCACTGCGACCAACGTTCGCTTAATCCAAGGTTGTAATACGTCATTACAATAGCCATCAAATCGCAACCTTCAAGGAAGTTGACGCACATAATTATGTTTTCATTCGCTTCCGTATATCAAAAACTGCTCTTGTAAATTGATATTTTTTTACTTTCCTCGAGAACGCGCTACGCCGTTTTTTCCATCTTCCACTTTTTTTTGGACAGCATCATCAAAGAACAATCTATCTGTTTCTTTTTTTCTTTCAGCTGGCTGCTTTATGATGATCGATATAGGCGCTGCCCTTCACAACATACAGTAAAAAAAAAAAAAACCTTTTACACTCACCGATGCAGAGAGCCACTAATATCCCCCGCTGACAGCGAAACCCCATCCCGTCTTCCAAATATCGGCAACTGCGCTACAAGGATTAGACTTTCTGCCCCAGAAAAGCAAAGTAAAACTAAATATTTCTCACAAACAACAACACTCAAAACAATGATTTAACTTTCTTTTCGATGTCTCCCCTTTCTTTAGTTTTTGTTTTTTTCTTTGTGTTTTTTTCCTTAACTCAAGGAACGTTGCTTAATCAGGATCTCCGCAAATGTCTGCCTTCTACTACATTTCTACCGTTTATAAAACAGTAAAAAAAAGTAGAAATAACTTTTGCGTGTTTATATATTAAAATAACCTCCAATGTTAAAAAAAGGCAACAACGTCAACGATAACAACACTCCGCGGCAGTTCGGCTCCGACCCATTTATGAGAGGGAAGACGTTTTATTACTCTTCATTGCCCAACTAAACCTCACCCCTTCCCCATATACCACAAACACACACTCACAAGGATCCATAGTGTCGTCTCACTACATCGTCCCCTCTCGAATTTTTTTAGTTCTCAGGGTACGGCAACGCCCCTATAGACGCTTTGCAGCAGCTATGCATGGGCGCCGCCATAACCGACCTTCAGTTTTTGTTTCCTCTTATTATCTTTATTTAACTTCATCATTACCATAGCAGGCCAGGCTTTTCCCATATTAGATTCTATTGTGTCATTCGCCCCAGCATTGGCCTTTGTGGAGGCTCGGCAATGCCCGTCTCAGTGGCTTAGTATCTCGGCAAGACAAGAGAAGGTCAGCCATGGCGGCTGTAATTGGCACGTGTGTAAAGCATCTATAGACCTTTCAGTGGCAGTCTCGAACAAAGCGATCTACAGCGCGCGCCCCGGGTTTGGAGTGTTGCCCGATTGCGCTGGGCTGTGGGTTTTCTCGTCAGTGGGCTGTAACAGCCTGAGTAGGCGTAATTCCGGACGCTAAAAACAGCTAAATTGCCGCGTTTTTTTTGTGCGAGTTTTATGGTGAATATAATTTTTCGAGGTTTTTAAGAAAGCATTCTGCTAGTTTTAGGAATAAAATCAAAGAAATAAAAACTATTTTGTGGGTCCGTACTTGACGGAAAAAATGCAACTGGAAAGCTTGTTTTATTTTTGTTGATATTTTATGGCACCATACACTTAGCCGTGTCAATCTACAAATCTCTTAACTGTCGAAAATATTTGACCACACAGGATAGCCGAACTGCATGGGAATTCCCCGCTCACAACGACAAATTCAACGAGTCTCATCAATCGAACAACATATATTGTACCTACCCCACTTTCACGCGTTATCCGGACATTATTTGAGAAAGGCTTCAAAAAAACTTGCGGTGGCTTAGCTCGGCTATGCCAGGATATACGTAGCGTGAGCTTATGCGCACAAAATGAGAGTCGCTATCAAGCGGCTCCGGTGCAGCGTCAAACTTGGCTACTGCGCAACGGAGGCGCACAGCTCGGCACGCGGCGGCGCCAGTGCGTCTGCCGCGGCTATGATGTCACTCCTCTGGAATGCGCAGACCGGCGAGGCGGGCGAGGCGGTCGCGGTGGCGGTGGAGCGCGCGGCGGCGGCTTCGCGTGGCTCTCATAATAAGCCGTGCTCATTATACGAGCCGTGCTCATTATGCAAAGCGCGCGGCGGCGGCGGAGGAGCCACCGCCACCGCGCGTGGCCGCGCGTGGCACGTGGTTTCATATTGAGCACGGCTCATTATGAGAGCCACGCGAAACTGCTCAACCTCGGCCAGTGTAGCTAACACTACAAAACACGGCATATCTAATACACAGTGTCGACGATAGCCACTTCACGACAATCGGACGGAATCCTGCTTATTTATGCAAAATCATTAACTGTCCCATGGAGCGAAGCCGGCGATGTCTGTAGCTACGAAAAACGGCACATAAATTCCGTCTTCCATCGTAAATTCCCATTGGCTGAGCGAAACTACACTTAAATTCCCATTGGCTTTGACTCGTCATGTGGCTCCATAGCAACGGCGTCATCGTTGCAAAGCAGCCAGCCGAACTGTTGGCGGCGCAGTGGGAGTGGTGGACGCGGGTATGCGCTGGCTTGCCGTTAGGCCTAACGTTAGGCCTATCGTTACCCTTTGAGGCAAGGACGTTTAAATAGGGCAGGACCCGGCATGACGTCATACCCAGCGACGCCGGAAGAACAACCCAATCCCAGACTGCCCCACGCACCGACGCTCTCTCATCCAAACTAAATTCAACCATGCTCCCATCGTCTGCTCTCCGCTCGCTCGTTAGGCTTAGGCTACGTCTGCTCCGTGCCTGCGGTCTGCTTCGTCTGCTCGCTGTCCCGGCTGGCTTTCGATTCGATCGGCGCACCGAAAGATGTTTCGATGCGAACCCGAATACTCATCACGGCGGAGTGAAACCAACATCTTCTCGAAGCAGAATTTGTACGGCTTTCTCAACCCGCGATGCCCTTCTCAGCACGACACACACCACAGCGCCTTCTCGGCGTTCGTGCCTACGATCCTTCTCAGCGTTCGTGCCTACGATGACTGACTCGCGATCGCTTTCCAAAGCCGCGCTACGACGACTCGTTCGAGACGACGCTCCAGGCGCGGTCGCGCGGTGTCGAGAGCGTCCGCTACACGCCGACTTCCTAGTCCTACTGGTCAGGCAAGTGTTGGGCTCGAAATCTCGCCTGTTCGACACCGATTCAGTGGTGCGTCGTCTAGAGCGTCTCAACTCTAGTCACTTACGTTCTGCTGGGCAACCAGGCGTTCGTTTATAATAATCTCATTCAATTCCGACCATACCGGTTTAAAAGTCTCCCGTTAAGCGCCGTTTCAAATAACAGTGGGGGCCGCCATTACTTTCGGTGCACACAATCGCGTTGCCACGGAAATGCCATGGCAACGAGGGTTGTTTGCACCAAAATTAATGGCGGCGCCCACTCACTAGGCTTCCCATTGGTCAAGAAATGTTCGTCGCGGCTCGTGGCAACGCCTACTTCCGTTACACTTCGCTCCATGCATTGGGGATAGGGACGCCACCTCCTGCCCATTATAACCTCCTTGCTTTGAGGTCTAACGTCGTTACCCCGTACGCGCAGCTGTTTGACGTGAAGGGGGACGCGGGTATGCGCTGGGCTGATGTCAGGCCTAACGCTATGCTTTGAGGTCTAACGGCGTCAACCGGTACACTCAGCTGGGAAGATGATGACGATGAGAGGACATAGAGTGCCTTCATACACACGCGCTTTTGCTTGAGTGGTGACATCTCCGCCATTTTTACGCCCAATCGTTTTTTTATGCATTTTGAAGTACGCGCAATCCGATCTCAATCAGCTCGAGTGCGTAGCTTTGGCTAATGCAGAGACGCCATAGGCACCCTAAGAGGACACGGGATTTCAGCTCGCGCCGCGCCGAGCTTCGCACTCCCGCCGCTGCCTCACCCTGCGGCGCAGCAGTCACCAACGAGCCAGAGCAGCGAGCCAGGACGGTCTGCGCGGCGCCGCCGCACTCCCTGGCGGCGCTGCGGGCACTTCTGATCCTTTCGGCGCGGAGGAACATGGCGGCGCCTGAAGCATCTATATGGTCGGCGGACGCAATCTCGGCAGCTAGCGAAACGTGACCGTCCACGCCAGTACACTGCAGGGAGCGGAAGAACGGCAAAAATGCTTTCGCATTCACAATTGATAAAAAATGCTTTAATGTCCCCAGATTTTTTTTTTTTTTTTGAGGCACGTTTTGAAGAGACTTGCTTTTCTTCTTTTGCACGTGAACCGAAGAAATTGAACGAACGTTACCCCGGACCCGACCTCATGAGCTATTTTTCGCGAAGACCGGCCACATAGCCGGGAAGGCTTTTCGGAGGTTATGTCAACGAAAATAATCTTCAAAGAACGTCGAACGGCCCGCGTCGAGCGCTGCTTGACGCTCGCTTTCTTCGTTCGTTTCCTGCGCAAGCCGAGCACGCTACGAGTCCTGGTATTCCCTGGTTTTCATAGTGGAAGATAGCACGAAAAGGGTAAAGATTCTGATCAGGCAAATAAAGTAAAAACCCTCAAAAACATCCGGCGAACTCGGAATGCACAATGCACGTGGGGAGTCGCGCTGACTGTGTTTCCACAGCTCAGGCGGGTAGGAGAAATTTCTGGCTGATAGGGGTCGCTCCAGTTGCAAAATGGCGGAGGCCAGGCAGCTGTATTTGCAAACGTCTATACTCGTGTTCACCTCAAAATCCGTTGCAAAAAAAAAAAAGTTTTCTTTTTTGAGGAACGCTATTGATCCCCTCCTCTCTGAGCTGAATTAAGATGCATAAGGTGTTTTTTTATATTACCTTCTTTTATTATTTTATTAAGACGTATACGCTTCAAACGGCAAAATTATCTCGTTTTCCTTCGACAACCAAATCTTGTAATAACTGCTTCGCGCCACCCATGAATAATGCTCAAAACATTCTCTTTTCCTGTTCTCACAACGTATATAGAATAATCAAAGTTTTTGCACTCAAACATTGGCTTCAACACAGTGAGATGAAACAAAGACGCTGATTGGGCACGAGTGCTGCGTCAACTTTCGGCCGAGCCTCGTGTCCAAGCAATAATCGAAATACGTTCGGAAATGGGCTGGCGTCCAACTGCAGAGTTGGCGCCATCCGAGTGTGATGACGACACGTCACGAAACTTAGTGAGTGTTCGCAGGCAAATTCTATTTGGTGTTGGTACAGCGATAGTTTCTCAAGTAACAACCGGTCACCGAGAATTCCCTCAATAGAATTTCAGAGCTTTCCAGCTGTCTTTATATTTTTTATGGTGACTCGGTACTCAAGTGAGACCCCCGACAGACGAACAAAAACGCTCCTTCGCCGTCGTCGAAAGAACTAAGACAGCCTAAAGCGTCACTGCAACGAGGCTTCAATTGTCAAGGAAGCCAAGGTTTGTGTGCGCTAACAAACTATTTTATGACACCAACCACGGACAGCGAGATCAGAAACATAATAATCTCATTAAAAAATAACATCGCGTCAGGCTTTGACGATCTGACTGTAGCCCCCATCAAAGCAATAAACGACCTGGTATGTTATCCTTTTGTGCATATATGTAATAGAATTCTTGAAACAGGCATATTTCTGCATAAAATTAAAAAAAAGCTAGGGTATGTGTCATACATAAAGGAGGTCTAAGTAATTTAAAAAAAAACTATCGGCCAATTTCGATACTGCAATTATTTTCAAAAGTCGCTGAAAAAGTGATAAACAGTAGGTTTTCTAAATATTTGTTTGACAAAAATATCATAACGTCTTTTCAATATGGATTTCAGAACGGAAAATCCAACGAATCGGCTGTGTTGAACATAAAGGAAAAAATAATCAGTAATTTAAGTCTAGACTTTACCTACTGAAAAAGGTCATATGAATTTATTTCTGATATGTTTATTGGACACCTTTTTCATATCAGAACCTATTATTTCATATCAGTTTCAGCTAGGCTAAGTGGCGCTAGGTACCGCCCAATTCATGTGCTACAAAAATGTTTTAATTTGCTCACGCCACCATGTAGATACTTTACGCATACCACTCTCATCAGCTGAACATATACATTGAGCAATACACTTACACGGCACAACAAACATGAATACAACATCACACCCGATAACTACTTCTGAGCTCCGCGTTTCCTTCTTTTATACTGGTCGTTTTGAAGGTACGGAGTTTCTTGGTGACCACCTGAGAATAAATAATATTACCAACATGTTGACTTATTTTCAGTAATGTCATACCTCTGAGGGTATTTTGAACTGCACAGGGGATGAATCTCTTAGTAAAAAGTAAACGATCATGCCGTAATTCTTTGAAAGCCAATAAATTAAGCCTTTCGACTGCGGTTCCAAGCCACGTGCTTGCTTGCCCGCGCGGCACGTCGAATACTGAAAAAAGAAATTATATGAATGCATTTCTGATATGTTTATTGGACACATTGCAAATTCTGATATGAAAGTCATATAAGTTATCATTTAAATCACAT
Source organism: Ixodes ricinus (assembly GCA_037355805.1). Classification (NCBI taxonomy): domain Eukaryota; kingdom Metazoa; phylum Arthropoda; class Arachnida; order Ixodida; family Ixodidae; genus Ixodes; species Ixodes ricinus. Next base: position 195,112 of record JAZHYW010022459.1, read on the forward strand.
GAACTTGTATGCTGCACATCAGTTAGCATATGTTGTATATCAGTTAGCATATATTGCATATCAGTTCTTATATGTCGCATATCAGTTTTTGGGTATTTCGTATCAGTTTCATATGTCACATATATGTTTTTTGATAATTCATATCAGTTTCATTAGTCGCAAATCAGTTTTCAGATATTTCATATCAGATGGTATTTAGATTCATACAATTATTTCAGTCGGGTTACACACTCGGTATATTTTTAGACTTTCGCAAAACGTTCGATCCGATAAAGCATGACATTTTTTTAGGAAAATTACCATGGTATGAAGTAAGGGGAATACCTCTTAACCGTATCAAATATTTTTATTCGATAGAACTCAATTTATTGTCCTGAATGGTTTTAGATCGCAGATTTCCCGCATACACTACGGTGTTCCACAAGGTTCCATCCTTGAACCTTTGTTATTCCTAATATATATAAATACTATTGTTAACGTGCCGCTTACTCCCTATATTATATTGTATGCTGATGATACTAACGTGTTCTTTTCCGGAGATAATCTGCAAGAGCTTGAAGAAAGTGCAAATAGCTGGCATAATGAACTATCTGTATGGTTAGAGTCTAATCAGCTAGAATTAAACACAGAGAAAACAAAACATGTAATATATAGGTCAAAAGACAAACCGTTACAGTATAGAACACATATCCACTTTCTAAATTCAACAATAGAGTCTACTACGGCACACAAATTTCTTAAAATATGGTCTGAGGAGTTTTTAGGTTGGACAAATCATGTAAATGACCTAAGATGTAACATCTCACGTTCAATTGGAATGCTGCGCAAACTAAGGAAATTAATACCAAACTGGCTCACACTACTACTGTGCTACGCTCTTGTATATTCTCGGTTACAATATTGTCTTTTAGTGTGGGGCACAATAACGAAAACAAACACTGAGAAAATATTCCGTTTACAAAAGAAGGCTCTAAGAATTATTGACAATGTAGGCTACATCGAAGATACAGTACGCTCATTCGAAAATTACAAGTTACTATCAATAGAACATGTCATCTCAGATAAATTGGCGTTCATAATTTTTGATCAGATCAAGCATGATGAGATACGTTTTTTTTATACGTATCTTCATAAACATGCAGAATACAATCTCATGCGTACCATGCAATTATACAAAACCAAATGTTAGAACCAAATGGAACTCAAAAACTAGATTACCGAATTCCTAACCTACTAAATAAACACCTAAGCATTGTACAAACAGCACAGCAATGTAGAACAATCAACGCGTTCACGAAAAAAGTCAAAACATATTTACTTGAAGCTGATCGCCTACCTTAGATTATTGTAAAAAAATGTAACTTTTATGCGTGGTTACTGCAAATATGGTGCCTTCAATATATCTATCTTTCATGGTGTTATGAAGTGTTGTGATGTGTTAATGTCAGGCCTGTGTTAGATGATATTGTTGATAATGACGATGTTAATGTCAATAGAATGCAGTTTTCTCTTGTTTCTGTTTCGTGATTTTTTGTTTTAGTTTTTGTTTTGTTTGATTCTAGTTTTTTTGGTTTTTATTATGACGCATTGCTTACGTTCACATGTTTATATGGATGATATTGATCGGTATGGCTTACTGATGTCTAAGTTTATTTCAATTTTGTTGCTTAATTATTGTATGCTGTTTCTGTTGACTGCTATAGGAAAGGGGGAGGGGCTGGCGGCCACGTCAGAGGGCTTTTTTGCCTTCTTTTGCTGCAGCCCCCCAGACACATGTATGACACATGTATGTCTGAAATAAACTATTCTATTAGGTGCCATAGGACGGTTCTAGTTTCTAAAGCCAGTGTTTTGAGATAGTGCGCTTGATGCCGCACCCACATGCTCGCACAGCATTCGGTGTTCGCTTGTACCGGATAAACATGCTCGTACAGGATACACGAATATGCATGTTCGATCTCCTTGCATCTCTTGCACCGGCGCAGAAAAGTGTAGGGCAGTGCACTTCCGGTATGTGTATTGAAATACGACCGGAAGTTCACCCCCTACACTTTTCTGCACCGGTGCAGGAGATGTAAGTAAATCGTACGAGCCTAATGTTCGCTACAGACATTATGACAGAATTTTCTGCGGACATACCTCAAGCCTGTTCCAAGCATGTTTGCTTCATGTGTGGAGCGCAAGTTCGTCTGCTTCTTTTGCACGGGTCGTGGTGCCTTCAGAAAGACGCCGAGCTCCAACTGGCCCTGATTGAATTATAGCGGGTAGACCTCAAGGCAGCGTGCTTTCAGGTCTACCCACTATCCTTCAGTCAGAGCCAATCGGAGCTCGGTGTCGTGATGACGTCACCAAGACCTCTGCAAAAGAAGCAGACAAACTTGCGATCCGTATATGCTTCGAATATGTCCGCAGAGAGTTTTTCTGTAACGAATCTCAGAGGACCGCCATAAAAGAAAGAAAAGGCTGAGAGTATCCGCAGTCTGTTTTTGGCGCAATGCATGAGCAGTGTGACCGCTGCTTGAGGTACGAAGCAAACCTCATCCACAGGCAAGAAACAATGGCCACATTGGGGCCAGAAGCGTCCCAATCATTCAGTAGGAACCACGCTATCACGCCCCCAACGGTCGTCTTATGATCGGAGAATTACTACACTGGAACCTGCGGCACCCAGATCACAAATACATCAGCCGAGTGACGTCACCTTAGAGGGACACTGGAATGAAAAATAAGATTTTATTTTTAAGAGAATCAATGGGACACGTAATACTTTTTAGCGATTTTTCAACGAGGAGAAATAAAACTCGCGCAATATTTACGCCGTGAGACGCCATTTAGGTGCACGTCACGGCCCGTTCTAAGCCTCGCCCACAAATCAGGTACCCTCTCATTATTACTGGATTGAGTTGGCTGCTCGCCCGAACCAGCTAACAAGCCTGGTGCCTCCCTTTTCCGACATCCGCCGCGTCTAGTCTGGCGTTTCACAGCGCCTGCAGGTTGTTCGAGAAGACTCACGGCAGCCTCCGACATCGTCTGCTGTTTCACCACCGTCTATCGTCGTCTGCCATGCCCGAGACACGCGGACATGAACGCTGCTCGTCAGCGTCCGTTTTCGCCTTCGTCGGTCTGCTATCCCGCCCCCGTTTAAAACCTTTTACGACGCTCGCAAGACTCGGCCATGAAAGTGGCGTTCTAGCGTTCCAACGTGCGCGAGCGACGGTCCAATACCAGCGTCTGTCAGCATCTGTCTATGTGCGCTAAAAAGCGACCGAGAGGACTAATGAAGGCAACAAAATAAATATGCTGTCACTTCAGCTTTTATGTTCTTGTTATTTTTCTTTGCATGGCCTCCACGAGCAAGGTGGCAGAGCGTCATGACGCCCAATTAAACGCGACTTGAAATTTTTCGCTTTGGCAGGCCAGGTGCAGTGCAAAACTTGAGAGCTACTACGTTTCAAAGCGAAATGACGCGAACATACCTGGACTAACTTGGTGCGAGCCGAACGCCCGACAGCCTCCAGCCAATCGGCTCGAAAATTCTTACCTGTGTAGGAGTCCTTTCAGTATTGAAACTATAGCCGCATTCACTAGGGTCGCACACTTCCCAGAGAATCGGGGCCGATTTTACGGGAACCAACATCTTTATTCAACATCAACACGCGCAAAGAAAGAAATCAAGTCACATCGATCAGAATATTGAATCTGGGACTCTAAGCTTAAGCAAGTCACGCTACAAAAACAAGCACACGCACCGCGCTTCCGAAGGCACGTACTTGCGGCAGCTGTTTGCTGCAAACTATGTCGGTTGAGGAGATCTTCCTCTAAACACCTATGTGAACTCAAAACCACTCGCACTCATAAAAATTGACGAGCTCAAGGAGCTACGCTCCTTCCGCACGCCGCAGACACCGGCAGCTATTGTTGTTATCGTTTGAAACCGAAGCGCAAAGGCAATCTTGTGATATATATATCTTTTAAATCAATTATGACTTTATTCAATATATTTGTTTGTCAAACATACAAAATGTCGAATAAAATATTATCACAGCACGTAGATACAAATTTACAACGAACCCTTTACACGTAAATAATCTCTTCTGCGAATCAGAGGCGTAAGCACCTTGTAAGCACGGGTGGGGCTTAGTGGGCTGCGACCTCGACATTCCGCACCTTAATATATGGGCCTAAACATTGCTGAAAATATTTTTTGTGTATATTATTTTATTAGAAGTGTATTTTTAGAAGAAAAAATGCTTCATTGCAGTGTCCCTTTAAAGCATGGTAGACATATCGGAGTTTGAGTATGATTGACCGCATTGCGATCGCATGTAACCTGGCACACCGGCGAAATCTATTATATAGCCTTGGAACCGTTTCGATCTGCGTATGACAAGACTGAGTATTTTGCAGTGTTTTAGAGATAACATTTCCGAATCTATTAGAAATGGTGGTTATTACATTGCCAAAATTAGTTCTGGTTCATAGTGAAAGAATGATGTTTGAACGAAATCGGAATATGTGCTGAGATTGGAAGTGTTTCAGGACTCGTCGATAGATGGCGCCAATGTGTTACCTCAATGTAACCGACCACAGCTCACAGGCGGTTGCAAAAATATAAATCTCACCTAAACATAAATTTGTACCAGCCTTAAGCATCAAAAGGTGAGGCAATGAGGAGAATATTGATGTATAGACACCTGCGAAGACGACAAAGATTGTGCCTTCGTCAAAAGAGGTGGTTGTTTTTACATCGAGGGGTCTCAGTGGCGCGAAGCGGATAGTTGTAGAGCTCAGATATCGAAAAACAAAGACACGCCGCTGCGCTACGCAACGTTAGTGACGCAACCAGGCTTTTATGGTGGGCCTGCTTCGCATTATCTTCTGATAAGAAAAGAGAGAATAAAAAAACATTAAGAAGAAATGACGGTGCACCTGGACAGTTGTACCTGTTGTTCGAACAGGAGCTGAGAGTGTGGTAGTAAAGAAAAAAGGTCCCTAGGGAGACCTGGACTCTCTAGTTTCGGGAATGTCGGCTTTCTCGAGTTTGCCATGAAGAGACAAGAGGTGTGATGTTTTATTGCGTTAAATTTTGTTGCCATCGATGTTTTTTTGTGTGTGTTTCTTTCCTCGTCAAAAAAGAAATTGGGAGGGACTACTGCAAAATAAAGGGTAGAAAGAAAAGTAGGAGTTGCCTCATCATCGTTAGAAGATGGACAAGTTCCGGTGTTGAAGTTTCAAAATCGAATGACCCTAGACTGCCCTCACAACACAGCCCATGATGGCACTAGCAGTACAAACACCAGAAACGCTTTTTAACTCGGTCAAAGGATGGTATCGCTAGAAGCTGCACGTAGGAATGAGTTGAAGAAGCAAATTTAACGGAAGCCAAGCTGCTGAAGCCTTTAACGTAGGCCGCGCCTATGATTGACTGAGGTAAAGCGTTTGGAGATTCACGTTAATGTAAATCTGAGTTATATAAATGTAAAGCATATCTTATGTGCATACGAGATATTGCCACGCGCGTCGCCGAGTGAGCGCGTGCGTAGCCAAATGGTTAAAGTGCGCAAAAGTACTGTGTTCGATTCCAGGCAGCGGGGCGTTCTTTAATTTACTCTTTCCACTTGGTGTTCTCGCCAATTCGAGAACTTTCTTGTCTGATCAAGTTACGAATGTTCAACGCGCCGAAAGTTCTAAGGCGAATGTTCCAGAGACCCACGCGTCCACAAAAGGTGCTTCCCGTGGCCAGCCGTAGGCAGTCTCCCCAGCGTTCGTTCCTACTGTATCGCCGCCATCGATGCCTGCGACGCTAGCCTTTTCCTATTCTTGGAAGGCACAAGTTAGCCCCATTAAACGTTTAGTTTGCTTCAGTTTTCAGCGCCTCAGCAATTGTCATTCGTGACAATATTACGTTTAGTCAGAAATAAACCGCCCAGAAAAACGAATGCAATAAAGTGGAAACTGTACTCAGTCACGAGACACGTTGATGTATTTTTCTTTAAAAGTAGTTCCAAGTACACCAATGAACGAGCCACTGGAAGTACACGGTGAAGCAACAATGAATATACATCTCACCTTAAAATCAAATAAGATGAAGAACCATATACGTGTTCATATACTCCTGTCACCCGATCTCACACACCCGATGTAGCGATCCTGGCAGCAAATCGCAGAAATTCTGGCAAAAAGCACAAGCGAACGCGAGTGTCGCAGTCGTCGTGGCGCCCCAACTTTTGACTGCCGAGGCTTGCGTGAACTGTAATACAGGACAGTAACCATAGAGTTATTATAATGTACGCTAGAGGTTCAAGTGGCGCTAGTGTGCTGACGGATATTGAAGCAGACAGCAACCAGTTCAAAATTGACTTCCGGTAATGCATTTCTATGTGAAAGAGTGAGTGCATTTTCTCCTGCGCTCGATCATAAGAGCAAATATCCCAAATAATTAGTACGTAATAGGTAGCTTGGAACATTTCTCAGTCAGGCCGACGAAAGAGTTGGTCAGTTACGTCGTTTATCTTTCGAATTCATCGCAATAAAAACGGTGCTTTAACGGCGGCGTACGTGTATTTATGAGCACTGTCGGACACTGTTAGCACGAACACGACGTCGGCGCTTCTCAGCATGAAGGATATACGTGCCAACGAAGGACATCTGGAAATTAAGGGAGACGGCAGGAACTACGCAGTAACACTGGATCAGTAACTACCCGTGCATGTACGATCAATATATATTGAAGGCCACGTAATATATTCCGATTTTAAATAAGGAAGTACCGCTTTGTCCCTTATGTTCGTGAAGATGTGCGAAGATGTTTTTTCTGCGTTGAAAACATCACCCGCACGCTCGAAATCTTTAAGAAAAGTGCCCGATAAAAGCTGCCCGGCAGAGAAAACAATATGAAGAGACACCTTTCATAGCCCACGTACTTTATTCTTTATTTGAATGTTTTTATCGGCTCATGCACGACGGGGTCATTTTCATATAGTGTGAGGACTGACATATTATGAATATATAAGCGTCACCGGGATGCTGGCGGGCCTTGAACTCGCTCTATATTCCTTTCGATTGTTATTTTGCGTTGAATCGTCGCTTGTTTTTACACACCTGCTGCGAAACACATGTTTGGGAGCTGAAATGTAGCGAAGTTAAACATCGCTGACTGATGAAGAAAAAACGCGCTAACTAAAGCAATTACAGTTTTACAATGTTAATAAAGGCACATTCTATTCGGTACGACCCAAATAACCAAAGCGTTCGATGTTATTATCCGGCGAAGAGACAAAATGCACGCGCGTTTTCCCATAGCAATGCACAGGAGCACCGCAAAAGTAGTCTGGTTGCTGTCTGCTTCAATTTGCGTCACGTAAGTCGCATAGACACTCGCGCCAGTTGAACCCTTAGCGTACATTATATTAACTCTATGACAGTAACCTGCCGCAGAACAGGCGTCTGCCACTTGTGCGACAGCTGTTGGGACGCCGCCAGGATCGCGACCGGCAACAGAATGACAATTTTATGACGTCATCAAACAGAAATCGAGGGACCTTTTTTGGGGGCGCGGTAAACGGACCAGTCGAAGCGTTCCAGGCATTATACTTTGCGTGAGTCAGTGTTTAAATTGTTTGTTTCTGGTTTTGCTAGAATGCTTATGATTACAGTTTGTACAGGAGTCACGCGTGTTCGAGGAATTCATCGGGCGTGCATTCGGCGAGACAAGATCTCCCGGAGAGCCACCGTCCAGATAGGCCTATTTCTGCCTAGCTGCGAAGAGCCTGTTCGATCAGCGCTGGCGGCGCGAGCTAGTCCAAGTCGTAGTCGAGGAGTGAACCCTCCGTGCTGTCACCGTTTTCGCGTTGGTAACAGACGGTGCTCACACGTAGACCAGCTTGGCCAGTCGATCTGCGTTCTTGCTTACGGGGATCCTGCAGTGAGCGGGACCCCATGAAAATCGACAATCGACTATGAGGAACGAAGCTGTCCGGGCGAGTGGTGGCGTGGCGTAGAGCTTTCGAGCTGGTGAACGACCGTTCGAGAATCTGAGACTCGAAAGGATACCTACCGACTTCATCGGAGTCGCCGCCAGCTCACGGAGCACAATATCGGCCGCCGCCAGCTCCGTTTCGAGCGGACTCGATGGAGGTGTGCACGGTCGGCTTCGTCAACCCAGGTTACCCGCTCTGTACCATCCCGCACGGCCGGCGAACTTCACCGAGTGCCTCGACTTCCGGGCGTCCTCCCCTTGATGTGCGAGAGAATCAGGCTGACGTCCGGTTCATGACTCAAGTTCAGCGGGAGTGCCTTTGTATCATCTACCGCTGCTTATTTCAAGCGCTGTCGAGTCTGCTTGGGTGGAGTTCCTGCATAGGCTCTCTACGAGAGCCAGAGTTGCGATTTCATCCCCGTAGCACCGGCTTTCCTGCACGGCATTCGGAGTTTGCTCCTCACCTGACTGAATTCGGCGAATAGCGGAGCCGCGCGTTCGAGGATCGCGGCGCGCTCGAAAGCAGGGGAACGTACGGCGGGGCGCGAGCAATGTCTACTTTCCTGCACGATATTTGAGTCTGCTCCTCACGTTGATCGGATCTCGGCGAATAGCGGCGCGGCGGCACGTGGAATACAGACGCGCAACTCTGGCTCCCGTGGGGAGTTTATACAGGAACTCTACGGTTGAGTGGTTCCAAATGTTTGACTTGTGATTGTACTGTGCGACGTTTAGATATGGAGTTCGCTGTCACTTCATCGTAAGTACGTCGCGAAGTTTTATTGGCGTGTTACGATGATTCGCGCGAAGCGTGATCAAATCTGATGCGGTGTGGTGCTGTTGATGTTTTGTATCCTTGTTGCCACTGTTGTTACTTATAAAGGTTTTTTGATGTTATTTTGTCATTCTTTCGTTCACGTTCGTGTTACTTCGTGTGTAAAATTATTTGTCGTAATTTGTGGGGCGTGGAATCGGCGCCACGTTGGCAGTACGGCTTACCGTTTTCCTACTGTTCACGCAGATTGACCCAGTTTCATCGGAGCTGCGCGACTGGTACTATGTGAATGAGGACTCTGCTTTAGGCCACATAATCTGCGACAGCGATTGTCAGCTGTGTCTTGCTGCCAAGTCCGGCGTATTCATCGATGGAATCAACGAGCCATGGGCCATAAATAAAAAATAAAAAACGTTATAACAAGAACGCCTACAAAACCGGGCGAGCGGCACTCTGACTTCGTGTTGTGGAGTCGGTGACATGTTGGCAGTACGGCTTACCGTTTTCCTACTCTTTACGCAGGTTGGTGACACACTCTGTTGAGCTCATTTCAGCGCCCAGGCCTAGTCGTCATCGGCGAACATGCCCATTCCCCTACCCTTATTATTTTTTTAATGGCATTAAACGTTTTTTGATCTGAAAGGAATTGAGCTCATTTTGGTGTATGTTTATTGTCGGTTTCACCCCAAATATTGCACATCGCGATACGAGTGTGTTATGAAAATCATGTACGCATGAGGCGACGGTTTTTGAAGATGCGCCACGTATCCATTTCTTTATTGCCCTTACTTCTATGTGGCGATGTCGAATTGAATCCTTGTCCTCTCACGGAGCAACAAGTCAACGAAATTCTAAAAGGCGAGAAGTGCTTGATAGATAGGCTTGTCTTAATTGAAGAGAGCCGAAAATCTTTCGATGCCTATCTTCACGACCCGCGCACTCGCGTATTTTCAATTGAGACTACTTTTAGAAGGCTGGCTGGAGCAGACATGCTCAGTTTTAGACGACTTCAAAAACAAATGGCAAGAACAGCAAAATTACCTAGACGTTCTATCAGTGAAGCTTGTTGATTTAGAAAATCGAAGTTTTCGTTTCATTCTTCTTTTCGATGGAGTTCAAGACACCAATCCCCGAGGAACGTCCGCGTCATCTGAGACACGTATAATACAACTTTGTAACACTAACCTATCCATCGACTCTGTTGAAATCAAGCGAGCTCATAGACTGGGAACGTTTTCTGCTGGTAATAATTGAACATAATTACAGTTGCGCACACAAGGACAAGGACAGAAGAGGAACACGTAGACGACAGACAAGCGCACACTCACAACTCACGTATTAACGTAAGGGGAAAAGAAAGTGGTACAGAACGCGGAATCCGCTCGAGCGTTGGCCAGACAGGCACGAGGGACCACAGGCCCGAGGGCTCGAGGGGGACACGTAAAATTACCCGCTGGACAATCGGACAATTCTTACCTGCTGGTAAGAATTGTTCGATTATCGTTGACTTCAGATCTTTTAACTTGGCGTAGTTGGCCATAGACACTGTTGAAATTAAGCGAGCTCATAGACTGGGAACGTTTTCTGCTGGTGAGAATCGTTCGATTATTGCTGACTTTCAGATTTTTAAAGGAAAACAAAAACGTCCTCTTAAATGCCCGAAGGTTGAAGAATACCCTGTATAGAATATCGGAAGATTTCTGCAAACCTGTTCGAGAAAAAAAAAACACTTGTGGGATTATGCAAAGGTACATCGGCAGGGGACGCTTAGGCAGTTTTAAAACATGATACCTTGTATTTTTGGCAATGTAATGTTTTCTTGGAATCTTACCACGAATCCGATTGTCCGGCACTGCCTAGGTGAAGGCGCGCGAACAAGTTGCTCAGTTTCTCTTCTTATTTTCAATTGTAGAAGCTTGAAAAATAAATGTGATGATTTCCAGCAGCTGCTCTTGATGACTAGGCTCCACGTGGTGATAGGTACAGAGTCGTGGTTAGACGATTCAGTACGTGACGCGGAAGTATTCCCTGACTGTTTCCAGTGTTACTGACGTGATCGAAGGTTCCCGTGGTGGCGGGGTGTTTGTTCTGGTGTAAGACCTTTTCTTCTACAGAGATAGTGGTAAACACCCAAAATGTCGAAACTGTGTTGTGTTTTGTCAGATAAGATTGACTAATCGAAAATGCTTAGCCTGTTGGTTCTTTTTATCGGCCACCATGTTCAAAGCCTAATCCTATCAGGTGTCTTTCAAATGCTATTGAAACGATCTCGTGCGATCATATTATTATTGGAGGCGATTTCAAAATGCCAGCTATTGCATGGAATAATGCGAACTTCAGGAGAGACAGTTGGTGGTGAACTGTATACGGAGTTTTTAGCTTGTTGGATGTTTTTTCACTAGAGCAATATGTTACTGAACCGACACGAAATGATGATACGGGCCATATCTCGGATCTTTTGCGTTGTAACACTTCTGGGATTGTCGAAAATACGCATACCGTTCCAGGTATTAGTGACCATAGAGCTATAGTGTCTCAAGTCAGCTTAAGTTGTCGGAGCAAAAGCAAATCATATGAAAGGAGGGTGTTTTTCTATGACCGAGCTGATTATTCAAAAATGAACTCTGCGCTGGAATTTTCTCTTCCGGTTTTTGAAATTTTGTCCGAGTCTTTAAATGTCGAATGAGTTATGGATCAAACTAAAACAATAAATCTTTAGCTTGCGGGACGAGTGTGTCCCATCGCGCATGCTAACACCAAAACGAGCACGTGACAAGCCGTGGTTTCGCGAGAATTGCGTGCATTTTTCAACAAGAAAAGAAGAGCTTACGTCAAATACCGTAAAACCCGGCTTTCGAGTGACCTTGCTAAACTGAAAGAATTAGCAGGAGTAGTCCGGGAAAAGTTGGAACAGGCTAAAGCGGCGTTTTCTCCTTAAATTAGAAAATAACTTTAGGCGTTCCTCAAAAGAATTTTGGAAATATGCCCGAGCAAACGGGTCACTACCAGTTCGGCAGACCCTCGCGGAAGGACCGAGCGTGGATTAGGGCCGAGCGAGCCGGAACTGCCGAGTGCGGGAGCTTGGCTGATGACTGCGAAAGGGCCGGGAGGGGTGTCGAGGCCGAAAGAAGGTGGAAGGCCGGGCACGGCGGCAAGGCTAAGGGAGGCGTAAGGGCCGAGAACGGGGGTGTGGATTAGAGCGATTAGTGCACGCGTGGCTCCTTCGTCGTCGCGGGAATTCGTTGGAAAGAAGACCGATAGATGGCGCGCCCTGTTTTCGCTCCTTTCTGTTTGGAGACCTGTTTGGTTTGACAAGTTTAGTCTGAAAACCTGTTTTTTCTTTTCGTTCTTTTTTTTTTCTAGCACACAATTTATTAGAAAAACTTTCGTAAGGAAAAATATGAGGGAAACCAACCAGTCTTGGGTTTTGAAACACAGGACGGGTTGGTTTCCTTAATATTTTTAATTGGAAATCTACTGGCGAGGTAGGCCAAAGTAGCAGACCTCTTATCCGCTAGGCCATGGACGCATGTGGGATTTTGCATCAACGTTTTAGGAATATAAAGAGAAAAAACGAGAATGCGTATGCCCTGCTTTCATGTTGGTTTTTTTTTCATTTATCTTCATCACGAGTTCTAACAATCTCAAATATACTTGCCGCAGCTAAAGGACAGCAACATGTTTACTATAACCGGAATCGAAATTTTGTTGTCGGTACGAGAACAGTAGTCGTGGTTCCAGCCTGCTCGCTACGCGCCCAGGCATAACTACGCCATGACCGATCGCATCGTTGAAGTATCGTACCAAAAATGCAAAAACGGTCTGCTAAAACTGAGGGATCATGAATCGAAAAGCACGCTTGGAAGTCACTACCCACTAGAGTCACAGCTTTATATAGTGGCTGTAGAGGTCACCTGCGTCGCAGACGAAATCTGCGCGAGGAAGACTCATGATTCAGTCCAGCGAGAGCGCGCTTGAGAGCAGACGACAAAACACAATTACACCCCGCAAATAACAAAAAAAAAAAAACATAGTGCTTTTTTAGATGATTATTGCGCCCCAAGCAACACACCATTGTAGGAGCTAATCGGCCCGCCACTGGCAAACATTGGCTCCAATAATGGCCTAATGTTGATTTTCTCGAAACCTTTACCCGATCCAATGTTGGACCATTAACTAATGCCAATGTGGGACCACGATTCAACCAATATTTAAGCTAATATTGGACCATCATTTATGCCATCTTTGGACCGCCTTTTGACCAACATTTAAGCCAACGTTGGGCCACAATTTCACCAACACCTAAGCCATCATTGGACCACTATTGATTGTGGGTCTTACAACCAATATTGGTATCCAAGTTTAATCATTGGCTTATTCAATATCGCCTCCAAACCTTATGCCCTGGCTATTTTAATTTCGGCATCCGATTTTAAGCGCGGGTTGTACTATTTTCGGCAGCCATTTTAGCGAGCACGCAGCTTTCTTTTCAGATGTATTTGTAATGTTCAGTAGAACATTATACATATATCAGAAAAGAAAGCTGCAGTAAACAACCACATTCACTGTAGAAAATCTTTATTACATGCGAGTAAATATAAAAGCATGCAATTCAAATTGTACCGTCAATACATTTTATTAGGTATTTCAATTAAAGAAATATTAAAGCAAAAATGAGTGCCAGGATTCATCACTGCAAGCTGTGAACTAGGCAGGAACGTGACGGGATCCCACGCAGGGTTCTGGGCACACAGTTCTGACAGAAACGGAAGCTGGGGCCTTGATTCAGGTACCAGTTCCCACTAGGCCACCTCATACCACTGTAATTTTAAATATTCATTTACCTTTCATCTTCAGTAACTGTCAGTTCTCTCTTATTCCTGTCAATTATGAACATCCAAATAAAATATAGCTTTAATATTCGTCGCCCTTTAGTTAACTGTTCGATTAATCGATTCAGTTGCTTTCCAAGTATAAAATCTCAGAAAGGCATACTGACATTTTTTAATGTTTACTTTTCTATAACAAAAACATTATTTTCCAGCGAATATTTTTCCGTTATTTTGTATACAATAAACTGGAGTATTCCATACTTCGTTTCAGCTGTCAGAGTAGCCGATGCTACGCGAGCTGCTTTCAGCGTCAAAACAAATACGCTTGCGCAAGTACAGACACTGTTCAGAGCCACGCGCTCGTGCTTGGAGATCGGCTGCGTCCTAAGCTGAGAATGAAGTGTAAGAGATAGCAGTACTACCTTATAAAGAAGTGGGGCGCAGTCAGAGCCGTTTGCTTGAGACGAGGTATGAGTAGCGCTCAGTACTTGTGCGCTGGCTTTAAGATCACGTGACTGTTCGTGTTGCGGACCGTAGTTCTTCAATGAGGGCGCCGCTCGCAATCATAATTAAGTCGTCTACCTGTTATATCGGCGCGTTAGTCCAGCGTCTGCTTGGGGTTCGGGCATAGCTCAGCTGAGCACGAAGCAGAGTAACTAAATATCAGTGCGTCATATTTTAGACCGTGTATCGACGCTGGAAACCTCCTCCACCGACAGGGGCGACCCGCGGTACCAAAAGCGCGCGTAATGGTGACGTCTTAGGTCCTGGATTGCTGATAGCATACATGGTCAGAGCAGCGTCCCAAAATACTTTTTAGTCGAAATATCAAAATATAAGTGGCGCAAACACGATTGTCAATTATGTATCAAACGTAGTTTGCGTTCAGTAGTAACCCTTTAGATCAGAAAGTATGAAACAAATGTTCAGTTGTATACAAGTACGTGAAAGCAAGATAATGATCCGTTACGACATACCTGCCACTAAGCGGTGGAAAAGGCGGCAGCATACGTAGACAGGAGTAGTGGGACTTCAGCGTGCTCGACACGCGATAGGTCCCGGATGTACTGCGGCGGCGCTGCGGCCGTAGGGACCGAAGGACCCGCCTGGCTCTGAGCGTTCCCAAGGCCTTCGGTGAGCAGCTTTGTCCGGCGGTTTGGCCGTTTCGCAGTATGCGCAGCGTCGAAGTGGCTATCCAAAGTATGCTGCAACTGATCTTTACCCCGTGTTTGCTGTCGTTTGTGGCCAATGAAGTGTCATGCCGAATTTGTGTATTAATCGCGCAGCAAATGCAATGAGAGCCGCTCTATCTGCCCGCTACATACAGCCTATCCAGAACACGCTTTAGTGGCGCTCCTCTCTGCGCCGTCGACACGATGTTACGGCAGCCGTGACCGCGCTCAGCTCAGGACTTCACTACCCCTCGTCTAGTTCACGGCCACTCAAGCAACCAAGGTTAGCGTCATCGAAGCGAACGTTCTTTGTTGCTTGTTTGCTGTAATTTCAATTTGCCTAGCTAGACTTAGTGAAAATAAAGCGAAATTCGAGAAAGGAAAGCGTGAGCTCATTAAGTTACTACGTTCAGTCGCGCTCAGGTTTGGTGCGAAACTAAGAATTAGTGAAAAAGTGCATTACTAGGGCCCACTTTAAGCTGAGACGCTGTTTCCAGCCAGCCGGCATAGGCGTTTAGTGTTGTTTTGTTCGCCCGACTTGTCCTAACTCAGAGCTCAACCAATCTGGTATTAAATGTTGATAGCGATTAAAGAAATTAATTCAAATAGTAGAAAGGTTAATCCTTAAACTGCTTAGCCCTAATCTTGCAATATCATAGGATTCCTCAACCCTTGTTAATTACGATCTCAACATTTAAGCTAACACCTATATTTCTACGTTGATTTGAAAAAAGAAAGACCTTGTTGAAGATTTACGTCATTTGCAGTACAGAAATATGCAGTTACAAATGTACTCATATTTCCTCCATAATATATTACAAGTTACAAATCAAATCACTGGCCCTTTTCAGCTCACCAGTGTCAAATGTACTACGAAATGGACAGTTCAATAAATAGCCTGTTGTACGAAAGGAACATTACAGTTGAACAGAACATAACGCTTGAATTAATCAAGAATTTAAAATAAATCACGCACATAAAAAAAACAAAAAAACTTGAAGAGTAAAGAAAATTACTTGCAAATACACTCACATAGCGCGCTGACATGAATAAACTCAACTTCCAACCAACAAACCGAGTCTTGGCAAATAAGGGCTAATCGACGTTGCTGGGGTATTCAGCTTCAGACATACTGGGAAGACTTAACTACAGCAAACATTTCCCGACAGAAAGACACCCATATTTTAACAGGAAAAATAAAATGAAAATGAATTCGAACACCAAAAATAACCAATCAGAACGTCTCTAGCAGTCTATTAGAATAAAAAAAAACACTTACAATTAGCGCTGTATGAGGCCTGTCGGGCGGATCTCTGTGGGTTACAGGCTGGAGTTTTCGGAGATTCCTGTCCCAGATGTTCGACGCAGACGAAACTCATCTGGATCATGACAAAGCGTACATTGCATAGCAAGAACACATGTCCCCGATGGTCAAGAGGTTCTCTCCTTGTCACCCACGTGGAAGGAATGGCGGTCTGTCGTGTCTTCGGTCCGTCGGAGTAGTGACATGGATGCACACAACACATGAAGGTCACCGGTGTGTAGGCGCTGCCGAGAGAATATCCATGGTTTTGACTAGAGCCTCTAAACGAGCTGCGCCTAGAGTATCGGCACTCCGTTTCCCGACATTGTTTTGGGCGCCGCCATTTTGGTGCTTGTGCAGAGCAGATGCCACTGCCGATCGTCATGATTCAAAAGTGCGACTTCCTCGACATTAGATTAGGTGTCAGCAGACATGTACACGTTACCCCAAAAAAGTAACTAAATACCGTTACTCGTTACTCGCCCAAAAAGTAACTAAATACGTTACTCGTTACCGATTCTCAAAAGGAACGCGTGAGTTACCTCAAAAGTAGCGAGTTACTTTCCACGTTACTTTGACGACCAAATACACAACTGTTTTTGTTTCAAGTTTTATTGTTTTCTTTTTAGTAGTCATTGCCCTTAAGCAGCAGCTTCCTGTAGAAGTTTTCATCAGTTATGTTTCCCCGCTTCCTTGAAAATACATCTCCGGCGACGCTGAAAAGTCGTTCTACTCATGCGTTCGAAGGAACGGCAGTGTTGTGCTTCAGGAAGAGCTGGTGAATCTTCGAGAACTGCGCCTTCATTGAGGACTGCGGGTAATGGGTTATGTGCCTTCCCGTGTTTGCAACCTCCGGGTTTACATTCGGTCCGTACCCGTTTGTAGAAGGTTCAATTCCAACGAACCTGATTGTGCTCGCTGGGTGAAGGACATTGCCAGCTGTAGAGTTCAGTACAGCAACGTTTATCGCTGGACACGTCAGTCGAACTGTTCGACTGACGCGTTCAGCGATAAACGTTGCTGTACTGTGATACTATTAAGTTCTTTTTCGGGTCGCCCATCTGCCTTTGTCACAACAGACGCATACTCAGGCTAGAATAAAAACCAGGCTATTTAAGCGATGTTGTACACGTTACTCCTCAAAAGTAACGAGATACCGTTACTCGTTACTTGGCCTTCAAAGTAACTAAATACCGTTACTATTTCCTTTTCTAAAAAAGTAACTAAGTACGCTACTCGTTACCGAAAATAGTAACTAGGTACAAGTAACTCGTTACTTGTAACGCGTTACGTACATGTATGGGTGTCAGGTAGCTCATGGAATATTGCTTTGCTTTGTCGCGAACTGTTTAAACATATATGAAGGACGAAAAATCGTTTCCTGTGATTTCAAATAAAACTTCAGATAACTGGCAACCATGATTTTAAACCACAATATGGCCAAGTGTCGTTACTCTGAAGCGTAGCTTATTTAGTGGCACCAGTTTTGACAATCCGCATGTTGAAGATTGTACTTGGCGTTAAGCCGGAATGCGCTGCTGGTAATCGGAGCTCTAGAACCACCACTTTTGCCGTTTCCAGTAGGGGTAGCGTGGATGGCGAAGATGCCGAGCCATTTCGCACGATAAAAGCAGTCCGCTAAGCAATAAAATGCACTAAAACAACTTAAAAACTGCCAGCACGGTGTCCTGATATGCGCATGTTGATCTTGCAATTCTTTTCCCTTGGAGAAAAGAGCTGTTTCTGTCTTAAAACAACTTGCATAAATTGCGAAGCGCATCTGCCCGTTTGCAGTTCCCGGTTCCGCGTGTTTGAAATTGACCTTTTTCAGAGATCGCTAGGCGCATGCGCCGACTCTGGGAGAGGGGAGGAAACGGAAAGGCGCCATTTTTGGAGGCTCTCTCGTCCGCTCGGTCGCTCGGACAGTGCTTAGTTAGGCTCGACTCCTCCACTTTTCTCGCGGCTAGGCTTCATAGTCGTCATGTCTCACCACCGTGCAGCTATAAGTTGCACAAATAACAGCAAAAATGGTTCAAACGCAAGATTTTATAGCGTTTCAGCAGCCTTTTGCGGGTGGTGCACGAAAGCACCCGATGTCAAACACCCCGCCCTTTTTGCCCTGCTTTCAAAAGCCTAGGACGCGAATCTTTCGTGTTGGGTGGCTGGCTCATCAGTGTGATGGCGGGACATTCTGCTTTTAACTAAGATACAGTAAATCTGAACATGATGGCAAACCTGAAACTGGTTAGGAAAACGAAAACGTAAAAGGAGACAGAAAAAAAACAGGCACCGTCTCTTGAGACGTTGCCTGTTCTTCCTTTGCGTTTTCATTTTCCTACCCCAGTCTCAGGTTTAATAAGTGAAAACAAGTGTGTTGATGAATAGATACGAATACATGAAGGGATAAAACATCAAGGAAGCACTTCTTGAAAGAAGTCCTGTTTCCGCCCTGTCCTCGATGTTCTCTCCCAGACTTGTACGTAATCCGTTACAAGTAACGAAATTACTTGTAATCCCTTACATTTATCGGTAATTTAGTAACGGAATACTTACATATTTTCTAGAGTAATTTTAAAGTAATTCCCTTACATTTTTACGTAACGGATTCCTTGTAATCCGTTACATTTTATTCAAGACCAGACCCCCCCCCCCCCCCCCCCCGCCCTCCTCTAAAGTAAAGGTCGTTTTTATTGGGAGGCTTGGCACTCTTGAGTTCCGAAAAGCCTTTTTGTTTGTTTTTTGCAACATGAAGCCCCTGAATTTATTTCTTTTTTACACCCAATCAACACTGTCAAAAGATCCAAATTAACATTTCTTCCAAAAAAAAAGGGGGGGGGATGCAAGCTATATCCGCCTCTTTTAGTCCTTTTCTTTTTTTTTTTTTGCGGTCGAAGACGAGGAGAGGAGGACACCAAGTGATTGTGTGCCTCTTCGAGAAGCTCGAGGTGGTAAGTGCGCAGACATGAATTAACAAGGTCTTTCTCGGTTATAGTGACTACGACCATTTTCATAATGTCACAACACGAGACAACGCTCCGTCTACCCTAAAATCTACTAAAAGAGATGTGATAATATGTAAAGGTGTTATTGCCACAAGCATCCTCGTTCGTGGCTGCACACTTCTCATCTTCTCTTAAAAAACAGGATGCTTTTTTTCTGCTTCTTTCACCTTATTTGACCCCGTTTTAGAAGCTACTTATTTTTTTTGTAGTCCAACTTCTAGGGTTGGCCTACTTTATTTGTGAATTTCAGCCAGGTTATCTGTACTCAGTCACCCTTTTTGTGAGTCACCCTTTTTGTGAGCACTTCAAAAATGGTAATAGTCTTCCTTTTTTTTTTTTTCTTCCTGTTTTTACCCTAGCAGGACGCATCTTATCTCAAGCAGATATTTTTACAAATAAAACATAATGGCGGCTGACGTAGACTTGATATTCCGGGCTTGAGGAAAGTGTGAAACTCGTGATGGGGCCCATAGCGCGGCTTACTTAGTACTCTACCCTTCACTGCCCGTGGCATCAGCGGACGTGGAGAACACCGGAGTAAACTGCAGTCGGTCTGTGCTCCGTGCGTTTTTGAACGGCACCAAGAAAGGTACAAACAGCAAACGAGCGTTTACGTTTCCTTGTTTCAACCAGCGTTCTAATTAATTGTTGTTATGAGTGTCCTGGTTTTTCTTTTTTTCTCGATTGTTTATATTTACATATTGGAAACTCTTATTCAACAAATTCTAAACCGAGGCTCGACCTGTTCAGAACAATGGAAAGAGGGATATCGAGCAAAACCTTATTTATTATTTAATTATCACCTTACTGTTATCAACTCTACTAAGACTCTCGAATATCAGGCAACGGCTGCAGCGATGAAGCTTTCTGTCTTCGTGATAAACAGTACTTCCATTGCTTCGCTGAAAAAGCCCAATGCAGAGAATTAAATATTCGTGAGGAACAATATGGCACTCCCATCCAGTGCCTCAGTTCAAAGGGTGTTCAGCGTAGCAGTCAACATCTTCAGTAAGAAATGACGCGGAAATTTTTGGGTGGACTTTCGAGAGCCAGCAGTTGCTCAAAATACTCAAGGTCAATAAATGGCACAAGTGGCAACAATAAGAACTTGAATAACCTTCCCCTTTGTTTCTTATTTGAGGACAATATTGTTGAAAGTAACGCCACGAAAGTAACGGATTACTTTTGGGGGTAACGGTCACTTACTTTTATTAGGCGGTAATTGTAATTGTAAAAAATTACAATTTAGCCTTGAGTAATTGTAAATGTAATTCCTTACTATTTTTCAGTAACGTGTACAAGTCTGTTCTCTCCTTCCATGTATTCGCACATCAAGTTTACCATCATGTTCAACTTGCACCAGCTCGCCTGCACTCTGACTATATTTCCGTTAACAGTGATTGTGCACACGCGGTTGTGTGACGTAATCATGACATAGCCGGTTCTCAAGTAAAGAATAACAAGATAAAGCTTTCCGTTCTTCAAGCGTGCGCTATACAGATTCGCGTCTTGCCACGTTAAAAATGAAGAGAAAACACAAAAAGATATCAGTCACTGGCACAGCATTTAAAACATGCGAAACTAATTTAAGCCTTACGGAGACAGAACCACGATGGAATGCCTTGGCAACCAACCGTAAACTCCCCTGTTTGCTAGACCCACTTTGTCGAAGGTTCGTAAACCTGCCGAATTCGAAGAGATTGTTTTTAACATACCGTTCCTTACTTTTTGACGGTGCAGGCAAGCCTTAGCAATATCAAGACCGCCCGGATTTCACACCGTCCGAGTTTGTTTGGACATTCCCGAATACGGCGATATTCCGTGCGCTCGCGCTGTACAGGGGATGGCGAAGTGACGGGCGCAATAAGCTTCAATTACTTAATTAAGCGATCAAGGAGAGCAAAATCAGCTGTCTGTAGTGCCTGGCCTCATAAATGGAGCTCACAAGCTCCGCAAAAGGGAATGGTTGAGTCGGTATCGAAACTGGTCACCATTACTTTCCTCACATAACACTCTGCGACTCTGCCTTGAAAGCCGACTCCTTCTTTAGTTGCTTGCAAGACGCGACACCGAAGTGACGATTAAGTGATTCCGAGTCGATGGTGAACCGATGCGACGTCGGCGGTCTGTCCATCCTTGAAGGTATAAAAATGAACGAGATCCTCTGTATCGTAAACAGTGACTTTTGTTAATCTTCCAGGAGCCCTAATCTGGACACTTGGCGAAAAAGTGGGCGAGAAAATCGGCGGCTGCGATTGGCCGATGTCGCACTTGACTTTGGCACCTGCCAATCACAGCTGCCGTATTTCTCGCCGACTTTCTCGCCAAGTGTTCAGATCAGGGCCCCAGGTCGTCCTCAGCCATTTCGAAGAAAATATGCACGCGAAACGAGGACAGAAATACACGTTCAGAATGGTGAAAGACGGAACAACGCCACCAGAGAACACACGTAAACACATGGACCGGGAGACACGCCAGGCCTGGCGCGGACGACGGAGAGACGGTCCCGGAGCCACCAAAAGTGTTTCGAGCGATTCCCGCGAGGGCGCGCCACGGTCGTGGCGGCCAAACTATGAAAAATGTCAATTGAGGAGACAGTCCCCACCGTCCTCCAGTACCTACCTTATCGTGTGGTCTTGGTCAACGCGACCTCACTTTCTGTGTGTGTTCGCGGGCTGGACTCCGTCACCCCTAAGCTGAAAGGGTAGTTGAAGCCAAGGTGCTCGGTGAACCAATCGCACGTCTATCTTAAATCACGTGATCACGCTCCTTCTCGTAACCACGCGCAGAGAGCGGGGCAGGTGATGACTGATCCGGCAGGCGCGTAGCTCCCCTGGCACTGTCAGCTTAGGAATGAACGGATTCCTTCTCGCTCAAGGACGCCGAGTCCTCTTCGCTCACAAAGGAGATTTGTGTGGGGAAAACGGGTGGGTAACTGTTCTCTCATCACGTCTCTCGCCCTTTCCGAGGGAAAGAGAGGGTGCGCCATGAGTTTGGCCGAGCGACCTTGGTAAAGCGCGATCGGCTCGCCCCTCCCCTGTGCTCTTCCCTTTCTCGAATACTTCCGTCTGTCTCTGCTCAAATTTGCTATCCGGATGTCCCAAAACCAATGTGGGAGAAATTGCTCATAAAAAGAAAAAAAGCAAAAGGACAAAAAGGGACTGACAGACACGAAGCTCCGAACTCAGCTTGAAGCCTACTTTCAAAATTAAAAGGAGACAATGAAAAATAAAATGTCTACCAACGAAAAAAAAAAGTAGTCGATATAAACTTCAAAAAAAACTGTCGGCCACTTTGGCGTTCCCTCAGAGCACCATTGAAGCTAACTACACTCCGTTTCACCTTATGTTGTACCGCAGCGAAGGCTAGAGGCGAGAGCTCATAGCGTTGGCAGCTATAATAGTGGCAGGAAGGAATAAGCTCGAGCGACATGCAGGCTCGGTCCAGTGGAGCGTGACTACGGCCCTGAAAATGCGTGAACCTGACGCTGCCTGCGGACGCACAGATTGCCACATCCTCTAAGGCTTTTTCTGCGACCATCTTGTTTAAATAAAAAGCGCTTTGGTCACGAAGATGAACCCGATTTACTCGATCCCCAGGTGCACAAACACAATTAAAATCACCAATGACTATAATAACCCTTTCACAGTCGAAAAAAAACGCTCAATTCTTCTTCTTTAAAAAAAAAAAACAAAAACAACTACGTTTGCTTTTTTCAGTTTGGTGCATAAACACATATAACCTGCTCCTCTATGTTTGAAAAAGAAAAATCACACAAAACAAACCGACCAGAAGCACACGTAGGCAGCCTTGTACCGTACACATTACAAGTAATCAAATTACTTGTAATCGATTACTTTTTGAGTAATTTTGTGATCAGCTGATTACTTTTATTAGGCAGTAATCACAAGAGTAATCTGATTACTTTTTGAAGTAATGTAAATTACTTCTAACCATTACTATTTTTGCACGCCCCCCCCCCTCTCCCCGCACACTTTTTTTTTTCTGAAATGACAAAAATAAAATTTGCGTCTTTTTTCGAACGGAAAAAACGAAAGATTTTTGCGGAGCTGTAGGAAACAAGGTCAACCCCTTTGTATGTAAAGTTTCTGTGGAATGTCCGTTGTTTTTTTGTGTCTTTTTTGCGAGCGGGGACTGGGAGTGGGAAGCCTCAGGAAAGCCCCAGTGCGCCACAAAGCCCATTCAGGGCGAAGTTTGAGGGAGCAGGATGTAACTTTGTAAGTCCTTCGTTCAAACTAGCCCCCTCACGCACACACACACAAAATAAAAAAACAATCCTGCTTACGGTACCTACTCGCAGCCCGTAGGAGAGCCAGAACCGAAGAATGTCTAAAGCGGATGCAAAATATAACAAAGCGAGTTCAAATACACGTCGAGATCCCGTATTTCCCCTACGTGGTCTTTGTGACAAGCAAGGTTTCGAGTTGAGAAGTGGTCGGGGTGATTTCTTCCGCTAATGGATACTGCTCAAGATCCGTTTCAAATCCTGGAGCTGCTGCTCTTTTGCATAACATGCGAGTTCATCCACATGTGAATAATATCTCGAAAAGCGCGTGTGAGTGCGAAAGAGAGTAAGGGCTAGTTGGTTACCAGCACAAGAAAATATATAGAGAAAGAAAACAAAATACTTTTTATTTGGAACCAGAGATTCCAAGAAGCACTCTAAGTTTCTATTCATCAGGGACCTGTGGAGATGTTTCGGGTGAAGTAGCGATTGCTACACTGCCGGAAATTTTACAGCTGGAAAATCCGATTATCCCATGATGCAGCCCGCAGAGATGGCTGATGCTGTAGAGGGAACCCGTTTTTTCTTCTTCAATACTTGTGAAAATGAGAAATATAGGTTGCAAGTAGTTCATTGTTATGAGCGCTAAAGATGTAAGTCTTCACACAATAAAGTAATCGGAAAAGTAACGGTTACTTCGTAAAGTAATGTCCCATTACTTTTCCTGTCGAGTAATCAAGTAATCTAATCGATTTTTTTAGCCAAGAGTAATAGTAATTGTAATCGATTACATTTTTAGTAACTTGTACAAGACTGCACGTAGGTACCGCCGTCTCCACGATACCGGTCAACCCACGAATGAATAAACAACAACCACCGGACGTTCCCACCGCGTGTGACGCAAACATTAAACAAAGACCTAAAGGGTAGCACCATACGGTCCGTCGCTACCTGGCTTTCGACTTTGGTTTCTTGGACGGCTATTAGCCCCGAGAACATGGCGTGGCGCCACCTGACGGGCCTATCGTCGTGACGTAGGATGAGGGATCACGTGACCGTTTCCCGCACTCTGCGTCAAGGGTGGAGTGTCTCGGTCTTCTCTTATTTTAATACTACGGGTGTTTAAGGCTTCTTTTAACCCAATGTTTCGTCTCACTACTCGACCCAGTCGAGTTCCTAAATCGGCTACCGTACGAATGCTTCCGGGGAGCCGGTGAGTCGGTTGCAGGCGAGCAGGGAAACGGTCGCTGCACGGAAGCGCGGCGGCGTGGACTGGCGCGGCGGAGGCGCACGGGTCAACTTGTCGTTTTCGGCGGCTGTCTCGCGCATCGCAATGAATGCTTACGAAGTGCGACCTACCGTTGAAGGTAGACGAATTTTTTTTAACTTCTATTCGACCGGGCACCCCGTTACAACTGTGTACCCCTTTTTCAGTTGTGCTGTCTGTAAGCAGCATCAATGCGTTCGTGGACAAGGCCCCTAAATGTCCCGCCTGTTGCTTGAGGGCGAAAGTGTTCTTGAAGCGGGACACGTGTTCCTGTGGAATCAAGAAGCTGGATAAGGATTGCCTACACGTTCATTGGATTCGTACTCCAAACGTCGGTACTCACTTCGTACCCGCACGAGCTGGATGGAAGAAACGTCGGTGACACATCGAACTCTTGCAAAGCATGGGTGAAGGAACATGCCGTGTATCATTACTTGGTTAGGTTGTATGTACGCATAGGCGTGCGCACAAGGAGGGCGGGCAGGGGGGCGGCCGCCCCCCTCGTCATCATCTAGGGGGGGGGGGCGCGAAGTTGGCCCGACACAAGGCGCGATTGCGCCGGCAGGTATGGTTTTCTTTTTCGACGGCATACAAACACCGACGGGGGTGGGGGGGGGGGGGGGGGCGCTCTGGGGAAAGCTGGCCCCCCCCCTAATGAGAAAATCCTGCGCACGCCTATGTATGTACGTACCGGCCAGCGTGCTGTGAAATCGATCGAGATCGCGGCCAGAGCCGGGAGCGAAACAACTGAGCACTCAGACAGTTGCGTTTGATTGCGTTTGACTGCGTTTCGGCTGCGAGAAACCAGGACATCCCTGCTGCTTATATCGCGTGCAAACATGGTTCCTTGAATTGGATTCCACGCTTCATACGAAGCACAGATGTGCCGGTGTCTCGCTTTCGGTTCTCAACAACAACGCAGTTAAACGCACTCATGAACGCAAAGTGTCCCAACCGGCCTTTAGAGATTGCGTGTCTGCGACGAACGGTGAAGTGAAGCGCCCTTTTCCAGAATATAATCGGTCGTCTCCCGTTGTTATCGTGAGCTCACGAATAAAGAAAACAAATTCTCGTGGCTCAGTGGTAACATGCTCGCTTCCCGAGTCGCGAGTCGCATAATCAACGGGCAGACGCCTTCGATTTTGCGTTTTGAAGCACAGGCTTTGTAACTTCTCTGCGACGTCGGAATTTTCAAGCGACGATAACAACGGAACGATAATTACATTTGGAAAAACGCTTCGGTATGCGCCTGTCACTCTAAAGGGCTGGTTAAGTTTACTGCATGAAGTGCGTTCAGCTGCGTTGTGTTGAGAACCGAAAGCGAGACACCGGCACATCTGTGCTTCGTATGAAGCGTGGAATCCAATTCAAGGAACCATGTTTGCACGCGATATAAGCAGCAGGGATGTCCTGGTTTCTCGCAGCCGAAACGCAGTCAAACGCAATCAAACGCAACTGTCTGAGTGCTCCAGTTGTTTCGCTCCCGACTCTGGCCGCGATCTCGATCGATTTCACAGCACGCTGGCCGGTACGTACATACATAGGCGTGCGCAGGATTTTTCGTTAGGGGAGCCAGCTTTCCCAGAGCGCCCCCCCTCACCCCCGTCGGTGTTTTATGCCGTCGAAAAAGAAACCATACCGCCGGCGCAATCGCGCCTTGTGTCGGGCCAACTTTGCGCCCCCCTAGATGATTAGAGGCGGCCGCCCCCCTGCCCGCCCTTGTGCGCACGCCTATGCGTACATACAACCTAACTCGGGCTAATGATACACGGCATGTTCCTTCACCCATGCTTTGCAAGAGTTCGATGTGTCACCGACGTTTCTTCCATCCAGCTCGTGCGGGTACGAAGTGAGTACCGACGTTTGGAGTACGAATCCAATGAACGTGTAGCAATCCTTATCCAGCTTCTTGATTCCACAGAACACGTGTCCCGCTTCAAGAACACTTTCGTCCTCAAGCAACAGGCGGGACATTTAGGGGCCTTGTCCACGAACGCATTGATGCTGCTTACAGACAGCACAACTGAAAAGGGGTACACAGTTGTAACGGGGTGCCCGGTCGAATAGAAGTTAAAAAAATTCGTCTACCTTCAACGGTAGGTCGCACTTCGCAAGCATTCATTGCGATGCGCGAGACAGCCGCCGAAAACGACAAGTTGACCCGTAGCCCTCCGCCGCGCCAGTCCACGCCGCCGCGCTTCCGTGCAGCGACCGTTTCCCTGCTCGCCTGCAACCGACTCACCGGCTCCCCGGAAGCATTCGTACGGTAGCCGATTTAGGAACTCGACTGGGTCGAGTAGTGAGACGAAATATTGGGTTAAAAGAAGCCTTAAACACCCGTAGTATTAAAATAAGAGAAGACCGAGACACTCCACCCTTGACGCAGAGTGCGGGAAACGGTCACGTGATCCCTCATCCTACGTCACGACGATAGGCCCGTCAGGTGGCGCCACGCCATGTTCTCGGGGCAATAACCAAAGTCGTAAGCCAGGTAGCGACGGACCGTCTGGTGCTACCCTTTAGGTCTTTGTTTAATGTTTGCGTCACACGCGGTGGGAACGTCCGGTGGTTGTTGTTTATTCATTCGTGGGTTGACCGGTATCGTGGAGACGGTGGTACCTACGTGCAGTCTTGTACAAGTTACTAAAAATGTAATCGATTACCATTACTATTAGTCTTGGTTAAAAGAAATCGATTAGATTACTTGATTACTCGACAGGAAAAGTAATGGGAGATTACTTTACGAAGTAACCGTTACTTTTCCAATTACTTTATTGTGTGAAGACTTGCATCTTTAGCACTCATAACAATGAACTACTTGCAACCTATATTTATCATTTTCACAAGTATTGAAGAAGAAAAAACGGGTTCCCTCTACAGCATCAGCCATCTCTGCGGGCTGCATCATGGGATAATCGGATTTTCCAGCTGTAAAATTTCCGGCAGTGTAGCAATCGGCTATTTCACCCGAAACATCTCCACAGGTCCCTGATGAATAGAAACTTAGAGTGCTTCTTGGAATCTCTGGTTCCAAATAAAACGTATTTTGTTTTCTTTCTCTATATATTTTCTTGTACTGGCAACCAACTAGCCCTTACTCTCTTTCGCACTCACACGCGCTTTTCGAGATATTATTCACATGTGGATGAACTCGCATGTTATGCAAAAGAGCAGCAGCTCCAGGATTTGAAACGGATCTTGAGCAGTATCCATTAGCGGAAGAAATCACCCCGACCACTTCTCAACTCGAAACCTTGCTTGTCACAAAGACCACGTAGGGGAAATACGGGATCTTGACGTGTATTTGAACTCGCTTTGTTATATTTTGCATCCGCTCTAGACATTCTTCGGTTCTGGTTCTCCTACGGGCTGCGAGTAGGTACCGTAAGCAGGATTGTTTTTTTTTATTTTTGTGTGTGTGTGCGTGAGGGGCTAGTTTGAACGAAGGACTTACAAAGTTACATCCTGCTCCTCAAACTTCGCCCTGAATGGGCTTTGTGGCGCACTGGGGCTTTCCTGAGGCTTCCCACTCCCAGTCCCCGCTCGCAAAAAAGACACACAAAAACAACGGGCATTCCACAGAAACTTTACATACAAAAGGGTTGACCTTGTTTCCTACAGCTCCGCAAAAATCTTTCGTTTTTTCCGTTCGAAAAAAGACACAAATTTTATTTTTGTCATTTCAGAAAAAAAAAGTGTGCGGGGAGAGGGGGGGGGCGTGCAAAAATAGTAATGGTTAGAAGTAATTTACATTACTTCAAAAAGTAATCAGATTACTCTTGTGATTACTGCCTAATAAAAGTAATCAGCTGATCACAAAATTACTCAAAAATGTAATCGATTACAAGTAATTTGATTACTTGTAATGTGTACGGTACAAGGCTGCCTACGTGTGCTTCTGGTCGGTTTGTTTTGTGTGATTTTTCTTTTTCAAACATAGAGGAGCAGGTTATATGTGTTTATGCACCAAACTGGAAAAAGCAAACGTAGTTGTTTTTTTTTGTTTTTTTTAAAGAAGAAGAATTGAGCGTTTTTTTCGACTGTGAAAGGGTTATTATAGTCATTGGTGATTTTAATTGTGTTTGTGCACCTGGGGATCGAGTAAATCGGGTTCATCTTCGTGACCAAAGCGCTTTTTATTTAAACAAGATGGTCGCAGAAAAAGCCTTAGAGGATGTGGCAATCTGTGCGTCCGCAGGCAGCGTCAGGTTCACGCATTTTCAGGGCCGTAGTCACGCTCCACTGGACCGAGCCTGCATGTCGCTCGAGCTTATTCCTTCCTGCCACTATTATAACTGCCAACGCTATGAGCTCTCGCCTCTAGCCTTCGCTGCGGTACAACATAAGGTGAAACGGAGTGTAGTTAGCTTCAATGGTGCTCTGAGGGAACGCCAAAGTGGCCGACAGTTTTTTTGAAGTTTATATCGACACCTTTTTTTTTCGTTGGTAGACATTTTATTTTTCATTGTCTCCTTTTAATTTTGAAAGTAGGCTTCAAGCTGAGTTCGGAGCTTCGTGTCTGTCAGTCCCTTTTTGTCCTTTTTCTTTTTTTCTTTTTATGAGCAATTTCTCCCACATTGGTTTTGGGACATCCGGATAGCAAATTTGAGCAGAGACAGACGGAAGTATTCGAGAAAGGGAAGAGCACAGGGGAGGGGCGAGCCGATCGCGCTTTACCAAGGTCGCTCGGCCAAACTCATGGCGCACCCTCTCTTTCCCTCGGAAAGGGCGAGAGACGTGATGAGAGAACAGTTACCCTCCCGTTTTCCCCACACAAATCTCCTTTGTGAGCGAAGAGGACTCGGCGTCCTTGAGCGAGAAGGAATCCGTTCATTCCTAAGCTGACAGTGCCAGGGGAGCTACGCGCCCGCCGGATCAGTCATCACCTGCCCCGCTCTCTGCGCGTGGTTACGAGAAGGAGCGTGATCACGTGATTTAAGATAGACGTGCGATTGGTTCACCGAGCACCTTGGCTTCAACTACCCTTTCAGCTTAGGGGTGACGGAGTCCAGCCCGCGACACACACACAGAAAGTGAGGTCGCGTTGACCAAGACCACACGATAAGGTAGGTACTGGAGGACGGTGGGGACTGTCTCCTCCAATTGACATTTTCATAGTTTGGCCGCCACGGCCGTGGCGCCCTCGCGGGAATCGCTCAGATACACTTTTGAGTGGCTCCGGGACCGTCCCTCCGTCGTCCGCGCCAGGCCTGGCGTGTCTCCCGGTCCATGTCTTTGCGTGTGTTCTCTGGTGGCGTTGTTCCCGTCTTTCACCATTCTGAACGTGTATTTCTGTCCTCGTTTCGCGTGCATATTTTCTTCGAAATGGCTGAGGACGACCTGGTGGCCCTGATCTGAACACTTGGCGAGAAAGTCGGCGAGAAATACGGCAGCTGTGATTGGCAGGTGCCAAAGTCAAGTGCGACATCGGCCAATCGCAGCGGCCGATTTTCTCGCCCACTTTTTCGCCAAGTGTCCAGATTGGGGCCCCTGGAGGATTAACAAAAGTCACTGTTTACGATACAGAGGGATCTCGTTCGTTTTTATACCTTCAAGGATGGACAGACCGCCGACGTCGCATCGGTTCACCATCGACTCGGAGTCACTTAATCGTCACTTCGGTGTCGCGTCTTGCAAGCAACTAAAGAAGGAGTCGGCTTTCAAGGCAGAGTCGCAGGAAGTGTTATGTGAGGAAAGTAATGGTGACCAGTTTCGATACCGACTCAACCATTCCCCTTTTTGCGGAGCTTGTTGGGCTCCATTTATGAGGCCGGACCTCTACAGACGGCTGATTTTGCTCTCCTATGATCGCTTAATTAAGTTATGGAAGCATTGCGCCCGTCACTTCGCCATCCCGTGTACAGCGCGCGAGCGCGTGGAATATCGCCGTATTCGGGAATGTCCAAACAAACTCGGACGGTGTGAAAGCCGGGCGGTCTTGATATTGCTAAGGCTTGCCTGCACCGTCAAAAAGTACAGGAACGGTATGTTAGAAACAATCTCTCTTCGAATTCGGCAGGTTTACGAACCTTCGACA